>JAQGCC010000329.1:0-41259 GCA_034698905.1 Xestoiulus laeticollis | reverse complement strand
AAAACAGACGTTGGCAGACCTAGGGGGGAGGGGGTCAAAAAAAGTCAAAAAATCGAAGACGTCTTTAATGGATGTTCCCCTATGGGTTTGTTCATTTATAAGCCTCACTGTCCTTTTCTGCATAGATAACATCAACTTACAACCATGGAAAGATTTCGGTTCAATTAACCAGAATTCAATGCATTCTCATTTGGAACAAATTAGATATGAGCTTTTCCTTATACACTGCAAATGAAAACATCTTAAAACCTGTTCCCGAAATAAGACGTTATGATGCATCTTTGGAAATTCAACTTTAATTAAGATGCACTTTTGCATTTCTTTTGTTTATTGCCCGCGTCTTATTATAAAATGCAACTAATTCTTAAGTTAAAAAAGTGGTGAAAATAAGATGGATCTTTGCATCTTGTTTTGGGGATATTTTAATTTAAGATCCCCGGTCGAAATAAATATACTGATATCAGTAAATTCTATAGTGATATTAGTATAATAGTCTTAAGCTATACTGGTATCAGTACAGCATAGTGACATCAGTAGGCATGCAATGCTTGACTGATGCCAGTCTAACCCATACGGCCAATATCAGTATGAGCTTAGACTTGCATCAGTATAGTCATATTGATATTGCTTATAATAGTTATACTAGTATCAGTACACCATAGTGACATCAGTATAGGCAATATTTAACTGATGCCAGTATACCCCATAACAATATCAGTGTAAATTATAGTTTCATCATTACACTACTCTGATAAATTTTAATATCGTACTGATATCAGTATCCCAATTATCAGCATAAAACTGATTACTATTATCAGTATATTTATTTCGTTTAGGGATGTTTTCATTTGCAGTGTTTGATAGGCGACTAAATGCACCATGACATATTGGACACATAGAAGACACTTTGCACCAAAGTATATTGCAAAAGTACATGTAATACCAATTTTGTGCGACGAGGCTATTACCAGATTAATGTATGTTAAAGTGGCAAATCTGACGTGATCCCTATAGATTATTGTCGTTCGCAAATAGAATTTCGGGAAATAAAGCCTGGTTGAAATTCACTTAGCCACAATCGACTTTTTAGTGACTAGGTGAAAATCACCATTTTCTGTCCCTTCATCCATCGGGCTCTATACGTTTGCAGAATCCCTAGCATATGCTAATCTCTGGCCTTGTTCCACCGTCGCCATTACCCCGAACGGATTACCGTCCCTTTTCAATCTGCTCCTAGTTTCCAAGCACGTATTCCCATAAACACGAATGGCGATGAATTCCATAGTTTCAAGCAAAAGTGGCACGGCTTTTCCAACAGTGTCTCTGGGAAGGTGGATTTTATGCACTTCTCCAACGTTTGCACATGTGGCTATTTTCTGCAGCTCATTAAATATGCATGGGGCTGGTTTAGCATAAGGTAAGCCACAACAACATCGTCTCACTAAAGCTCGCTCAATGTAAACAGTTTCATTTGAGCTGCTAAATGAATACTGCCGAAATGACCTACATTGGAGCCCGGAATGGCACTTATTTGCATATAATGGTGACAACATGGGATAAGCATTTAGCAACTGGAAATCACGTTTCAGGGATATTTGTCCACCCCACCCCCCTGTCAAAGTATGCATTGTACATGTGCATGTGAGAGGACATCAGGATCCTGAGGATATGAAATAATCAGGACATAGTCTCCAATCATAAAACAGGAGAGAGAATAAAGGGGTTGGAACCCTGCATGTTCACATGTGCACAGTTGTTTTTTGGGGGTATTATCGGCCTGAAACGCAATATTGAATTTTTTGGAAAATGGTTGGAAGATTACACCCATTTTGTGGAGAACATTACGAAAACATCCCAATAGAATTTTTTTCCAGCACAGAGAATATTGAATTTGCCTCTGCGCGCGACCGATGTTGTCAGAAATTGTCAATTTAATATAAAAAAAATTCCCTTACATAAATTTGGCATGCGTTAAAGTGACATTTTTTTTGCGGATGCTATACTTATGTATTCCCTATGCAACAAACAAAGCCCAGATTCAACACGTCAACAATTTTAGTTTTCACAGCGTGCAACGTTAACCATGTTCGTTTTATTTAACTGGCGTTATTTATAGTTAGAGCACTCAAACACATGTACGTTGCTACACCGAACACGTCATAGCAAAAATACCCGGCGTTGCACGGGGTATTAAAACCCGTTCGGCAGAACCCACCATATTCGTCCAACAGTAAATCCATTCATTGACTGCAGCCCACCCATGCAACCTCAGCAAATTTCCATAATTATGCCCAATGATGTTTCATGCAAAAACGTTTTCCATTACAAAATGGCGCAACATGCACTGCAAATGAAAACATCTTAAAAACTCTCCATGAAATAAGACGTTATGATGCATCTTAAGAAATTTAACTTAAATTAAGATGCATCTCCTGCATTTCGTTTGTTTACTGACCGTCGTATTACAAAAGGCAACTAATTTTAAGTTTAAAAAAGTGGTAAAATTAATATGCATCTTTGCATCTTATTTCGTAGACACTTAATTTAAGATGTTTTGATTTGCATTGGGTACAATATAATCAGCCGGCATGATTTAATCATAATACACTTTTTAAAATGCGAGAATGGGGAAAGGGTAATAGCGAGATATAGCAATACGTTAATGCTTACCGTACCGTTTATAATTCTGTTTAAAAAATTGAAGTCGACATCGTCAACGTACACGTTATCGTACACATTAAAGATGTCGATGTCATTTTTTTTAAACAGAATTATAAACAGTAATTTGAACTATTATTTTACGAAACGTATAGCCTACACGCGGTTCAGCTAATTAGGCAGCCATATTGGGAGTCATATTTAGCGATAAAAGTGAATATAAAATAAGTGAGTGGGCCTATTGGAAAGGGTTAATGTTTTGGAAAAATTGGGTCCTGCTACCTTCGGCTTAAGGCAAAAAGAAAATATGACAGGAACTCGTGACGTGAAAGGAAAAATAAACTACTGCTGTTTTATAATTGGTCCTGTTTGAAAGTATACCTAATGTTTGTTCAATTGTTTTTCGTCGCTTAATTTAAATTGTTTTTTTCTCTAAATTAGCCTATGCAGTAGGCTTTATGTATTAAAATTTAGACAACCTATATGGTATAGTGCAAAATTGAGCCCACGTGTAGTATAGTGATTTTCTTAGCATTTTGTTTTTTAAAGCATGAAATTCATTGCATGCTACACTGCGTCCATCAAAATATAATGAAGCCATAAACCTAGTTCCCATTTAAAAAAAAGATTTAACATTTGAAAAGCCTTAATTTCTCCACTCGAGTTATACAAATGTCGTCCTGATCCTAGGATCTATTCTCCGCGGTTTTATCCTATGCTAGGCATGCGTGTGATTAAGCTGAAAAGCAAGAATGCCACGTTTAAATTATATCCGCTGCAGATAAAAAAAAGAAAAGATATATCGTAGTACATCCTATTGAAATAGTCCCGTCGCCATGTTTTTTTGTGAATAAGGGCATTTATACTCCCCTTGAAACTAGCACCGATAATCTTTGCAAAATCTTAATCACTCCATGAGTATAAGTGGCTAGACTTAACGAAGCAAAGTCAGTAAAAAACCTGAGGATGTAGTTAAGCTTTTCTGATTGCATTCATTTTTCTGCTAGATCGAGTGGATGACCCTCTTTGCTTTTGACTTTTTCATAGAAGCTAGGCAAGAAAAAGTGCTTATATGCAGATCGACCCAATCTCAATCCGTTGACGTAGATTCTAATGTGTAATCTGTGATAAGCTAAATGTAACCTCTATTTGTAAGTGGCGCGGTGTATCGGCTAAGCTCCAAGTCGGTTGCCAGCTTAACTGCATGTTACAATGCTAGCTTTTGAAATTCCAAACGCCTTGGATTTCGCACGCATCTTCGACTAGAAATTGGCTGTTTACGTTTGACTTCATATCCTTTCTTCAAGACCCGCTTGCAATATCACTATCTCCCTGTCTTTTTTGCATCTTCTCATCCCGCCCTTTTAGACGTTTTATTGCGAATTAGGGATTATAGTTAAATTCACAGGCATGAAATCGACCTTCCAAAAAATTCAGCTGACGAAATCAGCGCTGTATACATGGTTTAAGGGGATGTGAACACTGGGCGATTCGGATTTTAATCTCATCTCCAAATCGGCCCATAGGTTAATCTCTCAAATCTGGGTCTCACCAATAATGGGTGTAGATTACTGAAGTTAGGGACATTACTTTTAAGTATACACCAAATAAGAGTTTCCAAATTCAGGTTGTAAGAACATGAAAATGACATATTGAGTTTGGTTCTAAGAATATGAAAACGACATCTTGAGTTTAGTTTTAAGATCTTGAAAATGTAATCTTGAGTTTGGTTGTAAGAAAATGTAAATTGCATTTTGAGTTTGTTTCTAATGAAATGGTTATATAATAATCATGAAAATGGAATCTTAAGTTGGATATAATAACATGAAAATGACATTTTGAGTTTAGTTCTAAGAACATGAAAATGACATCTTCAGTTTGGTTTTAATATATTGAAAATTACATATTGAGTTTGGTTCTAAAAATATGAACAACGACATCTTGAGTTTGGTTCTATGAACATAAAAATGACATCTTAAGTTTAGTTGTAAGAACTTGAAAATGACATCTTGAGTTTGGTTTTAAAATAATGAAAATTGCATCTTGAGCGACCATAAAGACACTACTTCACCTTACTTTTTTGTTAATGATAATATTTATTTTGGATATCTTCACGGGATTTAATTGTCATGAATGGATTTTCAAATATTCTAATAAGGACCATGATCAAGTAATTCATAATTTCGACACTGAAACCGCTTATAAAATAAGATAGAAATTCAGTTTGTGTGGCGAGTATCATATACTCAAGCGAAAATCAAAATGTTTACTTGGACATGACGTAGCGTTATTTAAGTGTCACGCGTGTCTATAGTAAACACTTATTGATTAAAAGTTGTTATTCAGCTGGCAAACTTGCCCAATGTAGTCTTTTCATTTTTATGTTACAACATCCATGGTTGTTTGTGTGGGTGTTTTCTTTACATTATCTGACGTATGATCACTCGATAATGCAACAACCTATACTCAAAGTCTTGTCTTTTAGGTACAGATGTTTTCGTTTACGGTTCTTTTATGCCCATGAAACATTAGCTTTTTAGAAAGGAGTGACGCGAAATTAGTTCTGTCAACTTTGTCAAGCATAAACAATGCATTTGTGATATACGTTGCGTCAAATTTTCCGTACGGAAACTTAATTTTCCTGAATCGACTTGAAATAAGCCTTCCAGATAGGGGGGATTTTCAGGTTTCAGTCACATTTAATGAGTATGGGAAATCAGCTGTTGAGTTAATGAAACTTTCCCAGCATGTCTTCCCTGTTTGCTGTGATTGCCACTGGGAGAAAAATCCAGGGGCTTTTTACCAACTGGTGTAATCGTGAAACAAAGTGTTTATAAGCGTTTTATGTCTTCTATGTGTTTTTCTCATATTCTTTAAGAATAATTACAGAGGTAACGCTTGCAGGAACTTAGTCATTGGCACTGATGTAGCTTTGCAAGCTTATGTATATGATGAGAATTTATCATTTCCGCGTTCAAAAGTGAAAAATCTTACATGGAAAACTATGATAAATATTATATTATATAATATAATTTTTCTCATAGTTTTCCAGTGAGACTACATGAGACATGCTATATATGGTATGAAATGAGAACCAGATACATTTTATCATAGCAGTCTCTAATAAGAACATACTCGAACAGATTTATACATTTTTAGTTGTGATATATCAATGGTAGTGCGCCTTCAATTCAACTCAGTACCCTACAGTCAGCAAACAAATTCCATGTGGTAGGTGTGATAAAATTAATATGAGGCTATGCTAAATATAAATGTATACTTGCATGGTGAATATTGCAAAACAAATTTTTTTAAAATATATCAAAAGTGCATTGAGAAAATGTATATTTTGGAGATATTTATTCGACGTGTTAATATAAAATACAATCATCAAATAAAATACATTAATAAAAAAAATTAAATGGTATTGGCAATTTTAAACTGCTATTATGTCAACGTTAAAACGGCCAAGACATCTAATGTTATTTTAGTAATGGTTGGATTTATCTTCGATTTATTTTACTGATTACTCTAGATTGGATCAAGGAATAAACTTCTGTCAGCATGCATACACTGTTATTTTCACCCATGTTTTCCAACGGTGTAAATTTGCTAATTCCGTCCTTTTAGTTGAATAAAAGGTGTTTCCCCTTAACATTTGCGGTTTCCCTTTCATAAATTGCTGCTCATTGTTAAATATGCATCGACTGTAAGGAGAGAAATCGTTAATTTAGAAATCGTTGAGGAATGCTATAAATAAGCCTGTGAATCCGTTTAAATGTAAGTTATGTACAAGTTTACGAGTTTTCCTCGTAGTTTGTGCACATGAACAACTTGCAGCACCAATTTCAAGTCTGGCTGGCCAAGATGCAACCGAGCGCAAAATGATTTATTTTAGGCGCGCAATAAGTGAAAATCCATTCCACTCTGTTTAAAACCTGTCGCATTTCTACCCGAAAATGATCTTTTTCGAAAACAACTGCGTCCTCTTTTCTGCATCCTCCTCCTCTATCTTTTGATTTCGCTCGCACCATGTACCTCATTTTCTTCCGCCATTTCCAACCAGAAATTTATTATGTCACGAATGTTGCAATTGCAGTCTTCGAGCCAAGACCTATTAACTTTCTTAATACCATAAGCACTGTAACGTGCCATAATGTTTGCATGTGTTGTCATGGATGTTATTCTAAATTTTAAATGTCATGGCCATTATTTTGAGGTAATAATATTACCACCGTAGATGAAATTGAAAATATAGAAAATAGTTTTTGCCAAATATTTTATAATTTGGTCTGTAGACCTGCAAACAATTACGCCAAAATTTGCGGATATAGTGCAAACCTTTGGGATAAAACCAAAAGTTGTGCTATTTGGAGTGAGAGTGCTATTTGCAAGTTGCAACTACAGTGATGACCATACACACTGTGCAAACTGTAAGTTATCGCTACTTTTAGGGTTATCGTCATATGAAGATTTGCTTTTTGCAGGTTTTAGTGTATAGTTTAGTCTCAATAATCCGACAGCATATGAGACCAAGCTATGTCGAACGTGTTATATCAACAAACCTAGCAGAATTCGCATATTGCATATTTTTTAGTTTAAAAACTGTAATGCTTATTAATTTGTAGCGAGACTGCAATAGCAGTATTAACATGTATTTGATTGTGACATTTTTATGAAAGTTAGTAAATGGTTTCAAGTATGCTGTACATTTTACAATGTAATCTTGTGATCGTAACATGTTTCTTGAAATTGTTCATAAACATGACAAAAATATAAAATTTACACTGGGTTGAATAGTAAACATGTATATTGTTTTACTATAGAATTTAGCACGCCTAGTGCATGTGATTTCAAATAAAGTAGGCTTTTAAAATTAAATATTGTAGTCGGTACAGTGTAGTATTTCAGGAATAAACGAGTGAACTTTGTTATATGTTTGTTAGCTTTTAAACTACAAATAAACAAATGCAATTGAAAAGTTGGACGTTTTCTAGATACTTATCTGCATTGTACAACCTGATGTGAATCGGAGAGTGCCAAACAATTGAATCAGAACCGAGATCGAATTAAACTTGCCCAACTTGTGATTGTTTTTACAATTTGGCAGTGAAAGCAATTGACCATATTGCCTTTGTATACATCCGAATTGTTATGCACTAAAGAAGTTGGTTTGATAACATGGTAGTACAACGCTATATATCTAATAAGACCATTCCAATTCTAATGATCGAAACTTGACTTTTCGTTTTGTCACGTAATATTTACCGTGTGGTCTTAAAGTTTTCTAAAATGGATAATTCGATTTAATGATTGAATTTCTACTTATTTTGGTCCAGAAAATAAAAACTTAATTATTGTTGGCTTTGTAGAAACGTCGTTTTGTTTGGTTCACGCAACCTTCGACTGTTTGCGAAGCTGTTTTCACAAGTTTCTAAATTGATTACCATTTTAAAGTAATAAAACGTCATTACGTAAACTTAATATTTACATACCGAATGTCTGTAATATACATGTATTGTTGATATCTCTCGAAGGAGTTTTTATATTTATCCCAGTTTGGTAAGATTAAACAAGGGCATAGCTTCATATCTTCTATATCTCAAACTTATTGAACATTAGTCTATTTTGGTATAATTAATAGGTAAACTATCTCATCTGCAATACAATTGAAAACATATCTTAAAAATGTCCAAGAAATAAAATGTCAAGGTGCAAACTCTGCATTTGTTTTATTTAATACCGGACATTTCCGAACATAATAATGTTAATATCGTGGACATCATAATTTAAGATATTTTGATTTGTAGTGTAGACAAAAATAATCAATTCTTTGCCGTATACTTTAATCGATTAGTTTAAATCAGACATTCGACAGCTGGAACAGGTCGTCACATTTTCAACATCGATTTACAATACAAGAGACGTGATTTTCCATGAGTGCATCTCGTGGGAAAAAATAAATTCCCAACGAGTGTGCTGTTTTTTTAATTGGTACTACAAGGCGTTCTAATTGATATTCGATTTTTACATTTAACTACTCGGCCACTCTAACATTTTTAGTCAAGTCTTATTGCATAAATTGATTCTGACATGTCAAATCATAATACATGATTTGCTAATGTCAATTCCAATTAAATTAATCACTTAAAGCAACCGTAACTAAATTTCTATGAATTCAGACAAAATAATAACAAAACAAATCTACTGGAAGTACGTATATAGGCCCTAAGTATTCTAAACAGAAACTGTTGCATCTATAAATTGCAGTTCTCGGAAAAATATGGTGCGATTTATTGACTTGTGGGATATTTTAGCTAATACATTGTATTTGCATATTTAACTTAAACTAATAAAATCATAGATATCAGAATCAAAGATAAGTCACTTTTTTATTATAAAATAAGTTAAACTTTTTTAATTCATTTAAGTTGTAAGTTTAAAAAATTAAATACGAATGATGTATCTTTCTTTAAGATAAATTTGTCAAGATTCATCTTGATTTAAGTTAAATTTGACAAGATTCATCTTGATTTAAGTTAAATTAGTCAAGATTCATCTTGGTTTAACTTAAATTTGTCATGATTCATCTTGGTTTAAGTTAAATTTGTCTTGATTCATCTTGGTTTAAGTTAAATTTGTCTTGATTCATCTTGGTTTAAGTTAAATTTGTCATGAATTATCTTGGTTTAAGTTAAATTTGTCATGAATTATCTTGGTTTAAGTCAAATTTGTGATGAATTATCTTGGTTTAAGTTAAATTTGTGAAGATGCATCTTGATTTAATGTAAGTTAATTTGTGGATATGCATCATCTCGTTTTATTTCGTGGACATGCAATTCTTAAGATGTTTTTATTTGCAATGTGTGATTGGGACAGTTCACCTTGTATACAAGAGAACAAAATATTACACCCAAATTCAAATCACATTAAAATAAGCTAGCAGTTGGCTATTGCTCGAAAACATAACTAAAATTCAATCTCTGTCCACGACTTCCACGTGCTATACGAGCTTAGTTAAATTGCAAAAGTAAAACAGCTAGGCTTCCTAATCAATGTTCTGCTTTCATTCTATAGCAAGAGACGCCATTATGAAAAACGCCCACGTTTCTAATGTTTGACCCGCAGATTTTATGGGATTTCGTAAAGATGGTGAACGTTTTCGCAAGCCTAAAACGGAATAAGTTATTTAACACATGAACAGCTGATTATTTTCTAACGAGATATTTAATATTGCTTTCGAGTCAATATTGGTCATAAAAATCCATTATTGGAGAGCTGGGTAATCTTTTTTTTTTTCTTGCGGGGTGGAGAACGAATCTCTCTTTATCCACTGGTTTTAATATTGCAAGTGCCGTGTATGCCGTTTTCAAATATCTTTTACCAAAGCGCTATTCGCTATGATTGTTCTTTTTATTATTTTTTTTTTGTACCATTAGTTTCTATAATGCGCCTTCCAGATGCATAGGCGAGGCAGGAAACTGTCGAGGAGGGATTAAGGAAGACGTACGACATAATAAGGCCTTTTTAATGAGATCTCACGTGCATATAGAGCCAATTTAAATCAATGCAACGATACAATAAAAGGCTACCAGCATCGCTGTTGTTCAAGCAGAAAACGGCAATTTTACATCGTCTTTTATAGCAACAAAGATGGCGTTGGACTAAGCTGTAGACACTATCTTTCTTGGAATTCCTACTTAGACAGTATAATCGATCAGCCAAATTAGTAAAAGGTTTATCTTTAAATACGTTTACGACGTATTCGGTATCTATACGATAAGCCAAATTGCATTGGAAAAATATTAGCAAGTGGAACTGTTAATGTATCCTTGCCTGTTATTAGTAAATGTAATAACAAGAATATTGCAATATAAAGGTAATAACGGATGATTAAGCTTTTTTTGATAAAAGTGATTAAAATGCTTGACACTTGTTAGAACACATTTATTGTGCACCTGTGTGACTAATGTATTAAAAAAAAACCAGCCAAACTTATTTTATTGTGCTACTTATGACGACCCATATTAAGCTCTAGCTACATTGTTAAGTATTGCTGCTTTAAAAACACCAGCCTAAACATACCTGGTAAAGTATTATTCATTAACCTTTCCAGCATTTTGTTGCACCGCATGCATTTTAATGAAATATTTGTATTTTATAAGGAATACATAAATACGACTGCAGCGCCCACCATACAACCTCAGCAAATTTTCGTAATGATAGGGCTACTCCATGATGTAATGCGTTTCCCATTACAAATTCGATTTCTAAGGGTGAAAACATGTTGAAGCATGGATAAGAGGATGGATGGCATGGCCCTAAAATGCAGCTTTCCGATTGGGCAATCGGAAATTCCTGCCATCGGGAAACCAATCGAAACGTTCATGCCATCCATCCTCTTATCCATGCTTCAGCATGTTGCTACCCTAAGAGGTGCATTATAGGACAGAATTTAATCAGCCGGCATGATGCATGATGCAGCCTTAATGCATCACTTAGAAAAGTAACAGGTTGGAACACGAGAACCATGCATGGGACTGAATTCCTGAAATGCAAAAATTCTGATTGGTAAATCGAAAATTCCTGCCATCGGAAAATGTCGGCTAACCAATCAGAACGCTGCATTTCAGGAATTCATTCCCATGCTTGATTCCCATGCTCCAACCTGTACGTTGAGCTGTAGGAACCTTAACATAGTCGGTTCAGTTAATTAGGCGGCCATATTGGGAGTAAAAGTGAGTATAAAATGAGCAAGTATGAGGAATGTTTTATGTTTTTGGAATTCCGAACTCCTCTGTATTTTTTCTGGGTTGTACTTTTTGTACTCGTGGATAAATTATATAATGTATATGTATACTGTATAGATAGTCATTAGTTATACTATAGTTTACGACTAATAAATGCAACGTGTTTAAGCATTAAGTGGTACGATATATATGAACCAAAATAAATTCATTATATCGTAATGGTGACAATTTAAAGGTTTAAATCCCTTGAACCAAATTGTTATTTCTAAATGCCATTCATTCGAAATGATTGGAAAATCTTCAACCAAATAAAGATTAAAAAACTGTTTCAGACATAACCTCATTCAATTTGCCTAAATTAACTTCAATATTCAGACTAACATCTGGGATTTTTCAGTTTTTTTTCCCACAGTAAAAATTGCAATCTCATTATTGATTATTCAGGCGGTGAAAAAAAGAAAATTCTTAATTGTGGAAACGCGCTATCTATTTTATCATTTTTCATCTATACTTAATTACATCGTTAAAATGTTGAGGCATACATAGTCGAAGCACATTTCTTGCTAAATTTAATTAAATCCCTTTTGTTTATTTCGTCCTAAAGAGAACAATGCACTGACGTCATCACTCATACATTCCCGCTGTATCTTTGAAAAACACCCATCTCACTGACTTCTATTCATGTCAATGGATAATTAATGAGAATATGCACTGAAAACTGATGAGATCATTTTAGACGTTATTCAATTACACATGAAGTTGCCACGAGAGTGTAGCTAGGGCCAATGTACATGTATTTCAATTTGGAGAAAGTAATGAAACGAAGACGTATTCAAAGGGTATACGATATGGTAAAAAATCACAACATATTCTAGCAAAAATTATTAACAAGTACTTCAAATCTAAAATGGATCATATGCTCATGTTTTAAATCATAACCATACTTTGACAAAGTCTTTAAAGTTAATTATCTGCTAAAGTGTGCCATGTAGTTTGCCATTTGTCAACTAGCAAAGGGCATAGGTAGGTGCAACTGGTCTTAGGAACCATATTTTCTACTTGGCCATCGATGCATCATTTCATGCATTTTGATTCCTGCATTTTTTTCGAAAGACGGTAAAAGAAAATGATAAGGTTGATATGCGGTTGAAGCTGTCACTAAAATATCCTTAAAAACGAGGCGTAAAAAGTCGTTTTGATCAAACTTGTCATATTTTATAAACATTTGCCTTACTGCACTGCTTAACCCGAGTTAGTTTTTTCATATGGCAAAGCAAATAAAATATTCAGAAAAATAGCGCTTGAGCTTAATTGAATATGAAACTCAAAGT
This sequence comes from Xestoiulus laeticollis, assembly GCA_034698905.1. Classification (NCBI taxonomy): domain Eukaryota; kingdom Metazoa; phylum Arthropoda; class Diplopoda; order Julida; family Julidae; genus Xestoiulus; species Xestoiulus laeticollis. The sequence continues at coordinate 28,520 of JAQGCC010000329.1, read as the reverse complement.
TTGTGGCAATTTTTATTTTACCCAAATCTAGGATCGATGCACCCAGAAGCCATGACTTATATTGCTAATACATGCAACGTATGGAAATGTTGAATTGAATTTCAATGGCATAGTGTAAATGGAAAGTGGTTTATAATATCGTATTTATTTAATCTTATTGTTATGCATTGTGAAAAAATACACAATGATGCAATTAAGGTATAACTACATATGCGGAAAAATCAAAGGATTTTATTAAAAATGATTTAGGCAAACATTGTTTTTTTGTTTTTCCATATTTAAATACGTGTCACTTTAAATGCCTCATCCTGTACATGAATATGCAAACCTAAGCAATATCATTATTTTAAATGCTCTGCATTTCTAATTTAAGCTGTATCACTATAGCCGTTTATATTAGGCTGAAAGTCACCTATTCTTCTCGAAAGTTAGCAAGCAGTAAACGTCACCTGATTTAAATATGTAACAATGTGTAACAGAATACATTAGGTAAATGCATACAAGTGTATTGTTGTAACGACAAAGACCTAAATATGGAAACATAAAAGTTCGCACCTTTAGGGATTTTGGGTAATGATATGAAAAAGAAGCAGCATATATAATGAGATAACAACAACCTTTATAAAACGAGATTCGTATTTAAAAATTGAAGATTTGAAGCTAGGCTTTTAAAAAAAATTCGACTACACATCACATAACGTTAATTAAGGGACTTCAAAACGAGGAAATCAATGTATTTCTTTCCCTCTAGAATAGTTTCTTGGTGTAAAACATTAAATTGCTATTATTTATAGCATACATTTTTAAAAACGTTCGCCTACAGCGTGTCATCCTCTATTAATATTTTAAAAAAAGTACACAACTTGTTTTACGAATTCATCGTTCTTGCAAATTACTTATTACAGTAGCTTCATCATATAAAGCAGATACTTTTATCTAAAACCTGAAATTATCTGAATAGTTGACCTGTGACATCAATTGTGACTGAATAAATTGGTATGCTCAGACTACATGTTCATATAGCATTGCCATTTAGAGATTCTTAGAAGCAGTTATCCAATTCTCAGCATATATATAGTGCTGTATAGATTCATAATCACACCTGCCTAACTGTCCATGAAATTCTGCAGCCGTCAGAATACCAATTACTGCATCAGATTAATTCATGCTCGAGTAAACATGGATCCTTCGTCGTAATTAGTCAATAGATAATGAATTGGACTGAAGATGTTAATGCAAGCCATGGCGACAATTGATTGGCGGCAATATACGCTGCTCATTTAAGCTGAAATACAACGGAATGGGAAAGTAGAAGACGCTTACCTTATGCTTCTTAGAAGCTGTCCATCGGGAAAAATCCTTAAGAACGAATTTGATGTAGTCGCCATGTGAAAGTAGGCGCTTTTTTCATTCACAAAGAAAGTATCGGGCACCCATATTTTATCCGTGAGTTCCGCTCCCACTGATAAACTGTCAATTCTATGAGAATAGCCATAGGCCAAGCGGCCATCCGTCCAGAATTGACGAAAGTAGAAATCCATGGTAAAGTCCTGGAAAATAACACAAAACGTTATTACTAATATGTACACTTATAGAACTTGGTGGCAATAACACTGGTGATAATGCTCAATTTGAACTAAAATCTTTCACATGTCTATACATGCAATAAACTAAGACTGCTGCAGAAGCATGGCTATCTTAACTAGAAGCTTGACTATCATAACTAGAAGCATGAATATCTTATAACTGGAAGAATGACTATCATAACTGAAAGTATGACTATCATAACTGGAAGCATGACTATCCTATAATTGGAAGCTTGACTATCCTAATTGGAAGCTTGACAATCATAATTGGAAGCTTGTCAATCATAACTGAAAGCATGACTATCATAGCTGGAAGCTTGACTATCCCAACTGGAAGCATGACAATCATAACTGGAAACATTACAATAATAACTGGAAACATGACAATCGTATAACTGGAAGCTTGACAATCATAACTGGAAGCTTGACAATCATAACTGGAAGCATGACTGTCATAACTGGAAGCTTGACTATAATAATTAGATGTTTAACTATCCTAATTGGAAGCTTGACTATCATAATTGGAAGCTTGACAATCATAATTGGAAGAATGACTATCATAGCTGGAAGCATGACTATCATAACTGGAAGCTTGACAACCATAACTGGAAGCTTGACTATCATGACTGGAAGCATGACTATCATAACTGGAAGCATACTATGCATAACTATAGGAGCAGCAGAGGACCTAAAGTATAAGCTTAATCTAAGCTAGCTGAAATTTGAGATGATCTTTAGAATGAAGATGCACATGTACTGTTATTGAACAGTTTTGACAAGGTTCTTCGAGAAATTTATATTAATTTTACATTCATCTAACAAATCTACTTGCATCAAGCTATTGCATAACACGCGTGATCATAATTGAACGACGAGTGGATTAATTTAAGCCCTTTGATTATTTATGAGCATTGAATAAATATCCCAATTGATTGAAGCTGTTGCTAAGCCAATATCGTTGATTCTTTACACGCGGTTCTTAAGGAGAAAAATAAAGTAATCGCTTGTTTTTCTTCATGCTCACGTTTTGTTTGGATATCCACAAACAGAACGAAAAATACATGATATGTACTGCACACAAACAAATCCCACCATGCACTATGTTCTGTAAACCCAAAATGTTATATTGACGTGATGAATAGGTTTTTAAAACAAGTTTTGGAAATATTTCAAACAACTTCAAGAATGTAGTGCTGAAAGAAAAGTAGCTTGGTTGTTATTTATGGTATTAAAACTGGTATTGCAAAAAATCGCAATAGCAATTTATAAATAATTTCTATGCAGGTTACATTATTGAATTATTGTTTGCAAGTCTAGTGTTACGTGACAAATGTTACCTTTTGACCTTTACGCCCACTTGTCGATATAACTAGCTCCTTATATAAGATCATTTTATGGGAGAGGTTTAACCAATTTCAGCATCTTGGTGCACAACCACTTAATTGCATATTAGAAGGAAATGAAATGCACTTATGGCACACATTATGAAACTTATGTCTCCTCTGAAGCTTTTAATTGTATTAACTAAATTCCATATAACAAGATGTCAGTTTGGTGAAACTTTCTTCAATGTTTTTCACCTGCTTTTTACGTTATCTCGTTTAGTAAAGAGTTCGACATTCAGCTTGAACATATATATATATATATGGGATAATAAACCTATTTAAAGGAAGATAGAAACTTGGCTGCTCATCAGATAGTAGATGAGGCGAATAAATCCTGGACAAAAGCCTTGCACGTGACCAAGACAGTCACGCTGTCAGCAATGTATAAAAAATGCATTCGGCATTGATAGACTACCTAACACTGTTATTGTACTCATTATTCAAATGCGTTTTACTGTCAGTTCACATCTTCATAACAAATGCAATTCTATTTTGATGCAATTTCGAGGGTAATCCCTTTCAAGAACCCACACCTTTATAAACCATCGTTGAAATCAATGTTTAACATTTTTTACTGAAATCATGTTTTATGTTAAATCAAATGTTCTAATTGTGTTTGTTGAACTTTCAGATGCTCAAAGATATTTTTTGGAGTTTGAATAATCTTAAATATATAAACAATCATGTACTTGAGATGCCATCTCATGACTGTACAATAGCTAAATATCTATACATGGTGGTCCAAAAGTCAGATCACCATTATTTTTTTTTAAATCTTATAGTTATGAAATTTGTGTTAATGTACTTAAATATTAAGTCATGTGTGCTCTATCCACATACAAATCGTGTTTCTCTCTGTTCTTAATAAAAATGTAACAACAATAAATAATCGCAACCAATTAAGACGAAAGTGGTTTATTTCATACATATACATACCATTATCTACTTTTTCCTAATTTGACATTTTGTCCTAAAAGTTACGGCTAAAAATTTACAATTTATGTTTTAATGAAAAAAGGTCGTAGGCGAAATCTAATAAACATCAGTGGATAGCTCACACATGATTTTATATATTGACCGCATTTAACAACAGTTTCATAACTAAGATTTAAGAAAAAAATGGGGTACTAGTGGCACTAACTTTTGGATCACCCTGCATATAAAGTGCCATATTTATATTTTGACGTGTATTTAGCAAGTGCAATAAGTGTTTATGATTCGCGAACTAACTTGGCTATATCTCTCATACATGATAACCCTTTATGTGTTTTCTTAAGGGATATCGAGCTGCGTTATCTTTCTTGGTAAGTCAGCAGGAAAAAGCAATGCAAATTAGTGAATGCAATCTTATATGCACTTCTTACAGCACATTCAATTGTCCATGAGAAAAATGCGATTTTTTTAGAACTGATATTCATTAGAAATCTCTTTGAAAGACATTGGCTCACACATTAGTTATCTTAAACTTCATTGTAGCGTAAACGAAATTTGGTAAAAATGCTATTGCATTACCGTTTTTTGCAATTAAATATTTTTAAATCGACGTCTTCACGTTTATGCAGTAGACCTATGCTAAAAACACGTCTGGCTTGCTTGAACGTTTTTGACTGAGTAAGATATATTCTAAGCCATTCCCATTGACACATCACAACGTCCATGTTAAAACTTATTGATCAGTTTTTGTCTACATGTTTAGTTCACGTTGTGTTATTACGGGTATTACCTATAGCTTTAATAAACTTTTTATGCTCTGGATAGTTGGTTAAAATAACTAACTCATCAGTTATAATATGTTAATTATGAAATTCTTTGTTTTCAAAAAGTTATAGTCAACCATATTGTGAAAATTTTTGACCATTATTAGTTTATGGTCTCAAAATGTCATTTTACAACTTTTCTTTGGATGTTTATACGAAATATGCAAATAGGACTGATATACAAAGACTGAATTTTACATTCATAATCTCGACATACATGTACATGTAAGTGGAACTTTCAAACGCATATTAGTTCTTCAACTTTTAGGAAAAATTGAATTTAATGCGCTTGTACTTTCAAATCTGAAAATCAGACATCAATCTTGCTCAACATTTTATTCTCCAATTCTGCATTTGAACTTTGCTTGGTCATGCGAAAACTAGGGGTAAGCAGGTACATTGAATTCAAAACCATAGCTCATTTTTAATGTTCTAAGGCAGTTGCGTGTTAATACAGCTCCATGTAGTTGCAATATGCTTGCTCATTTCTATGACATTAAATCCGGATATCAGGAAACATCCATCAGTTGCTCATGACTATTCATGAGCACGAGTAAGATAATTATGCAACCTTTATGCAGAGGTCCATGCGCTTTTCATGATTAAAATTCATGCTTAAATCTTCTTTGAGACTTCATTGTTTCGATATAATGTTAACGCTTAAAATCTGCTCATTGGTTCAGAAAGAATTGCATTTAAAGACCGTATTACAACACATCGTTTGCAGTTTTTTTTTACAATTTGTATAAAAGACGATTTGCAACGTGATTAGACGAAATAGGATTTTTTTTCTTTTTCTTGGTATACGAAATAGTTGAAGAACATTTCAATGAAAATGTGCTGCGTGCTTGCAATGTCGTTCCTTAATGAACCATAAGCGTGATATATGTTTGGTGTGGGTGAGCAACACGGTCGTCTTTTATCACGTTTATAAGCCTCTAAAATTCTCATAACAAGGTCATGGACTTGGGTTCTTCAACCCTAAGGTTGTCTGTGTTCACATTTTCACCAAGGTCTGCAACGTAAATATTTATACACTGCTGTGTTCTTAAAACCTTGGCTTTTTTAGTTATCTCTTACGGTTTAGAGTTTCCTATAGATGCGATGCTCAAATCTAATAGGGAACATTGCTTCGAATAACTCTTGATTTTTGCTTTATCTGCGTGAAACCATGCGTATGAGCAAAGCTAATTTATTTCTGCTTTTCATTACGAGTTCCTTAAAATGCAAAATCATTTAGGTGAAACAGTTTCTCGTTCAGCTCGGTGGTTCACTGCTTATATGAAGCTAGAGCAACAATCGACTCTTATTAGAAATCTTGATTTGCTATTTAATCCATGTCAAGCAAGGAGCAGCTGGCAGAAGAGAAGATAACATCGCCAATTTCGGTTTGCTTTGAAATACGGAATTCGTAATTATTAAGATTGTTTTTTCTAAGGCTAGATCTCTTATTACTTCTGTTTTCCGCTCCATGATTTTTGTCACTAGCAATTTGGAGGATTCAACCTATGCTACTCTACTACGAATAACTAAATTCGTGTCATTTCAAATAACCCTTGGATATTGACTACAAAGGTTCATTTATTTGGCTTACTATCGAACTTTTGGAAAGTTCATACGCTCGTACAATTAAATATAAATTGAAGATTGTTTATTTGATGGACATGTACATGTGCTAAATGATGAGAATCATATTTCGTCTTAACCCGCATAAGAAGTTCCCTCGTAAGAAGTTTTCCCTTACATAAGAAGTCACATTTGAAAAGGCCCAAAATATGGTCCAGATATACTCTATATTAACTTTTCCTGGATAAGAAGTTTCCCGGTTATTAATTTTTCTAGATCGCATTTCTAGGTACAAAATCACTTTTTCTATGGATTTCAACCCATTTAATAAATTTTAGTCTTGCTAGAGGATCCGCATAACAGATGGCACATATGAATAGCTTTCCATGTCTTGTTCATCCACATGTAAGTTTACTCTATGCTACATGTACATTGTATTTTAGTATTTTGGTATTTGTACATTGTATTTTTGTATTTTGGTATTTTGTATCTGCATAAGAAATAAGGTTATAGCTATATTATTATATAGTTGTAATTTTTTTTTTGAATTTAAAAGCCATGGAATATGACTACATGTACTTTAATGAGACAAAGTATAAATGCCTATGTATTTATTAAATGGGTTGTTTTAAATCTATATTTTGTATTTGTTAACTGTAAAATCACCAGTTACTATCTAACAAATGCTTTTAACAGGTTTTTCGTGTAATAAGTTTTTAAACTGTACGTGGTCTCTTGAAAAACTTCTAAATGTATACTGTAAAATCGAATTCAAGATAATTTATAACAATAAAAGGTAATTATTCAATCAGGATGCTTTCAAAATGCATGTTATGGGCACATTTGTGACTACACATTAGGCATGATATCCATCCATATGGTGAGCATGTGGTGATATGGCGAATCCGTAACCTCCTCGTGCAACGCGCCATATGCCAAAAAGTCGCCATACCATCAATTGTTCAGCTTATAATAGGTGTATTCAAGGTAGAGAAACAGCCAGGCTAAGATACGTTTTTGCTTAGTTGACAAAGGCTTGAATGGCCGGCTGGCCTAACTTTAGGTATTCTGTATTGTGGCGCCAATAATTAATGCACTTGTATGTTGTAATGGCGCTTCATCTAAATTCGTAGTGACGGAGACTCCTCTCAGCCTCCGTCAGTAGTATATAAGAAATATACTACTTTCGTGACTAAAATTCAACCGAATTTGGCTATAAATGAGCTAGGATTCGGATCTTGAGCGCATGCAATTAACTAAAATTAATCACTTTCTTTTCCACTCCTCCTACTAATGAATAACTAGACATCTCATTAATTTAAAAAATACTAGAAACAAGTGTTTAATTGGGCATTAAATCATCTGGATAGGTACAAACAAGTTGACTTTCAAGTCAGCACGGTATATATGGGGAAGGTTTAAGAGAAACTCAGGTTTTCGGCAACCGGTAATTATTCTCAGATACGCTTCTTCTTCTGTAATAATACTTATATTTTAACAGCCCTTTAATGTTTCGTAGCGCAATCTCGAAAATCTCCATTGTAATTGTGTTTACTGGCGTCTCTATCAAGAAAGCAGTGTCACTGGTGTTAATTCTTTTGCTTAACTCTTGAAGTAGAAAAGTGAAGCAATTATTTGTTGAAATTGCCAGCGAGCATTTGTTGTCTTTTCCAAGGCGGTTTATGGCAGTTTCGCGCTACGTTTTGTTAGCGCTTGCCTTTGTGTGCAGTGATAAAAGTGCGTTTTAGAGGATTTCTCGATAACTATTTTCCTCTTCAGGCGTTGGAGGCATTGGCATTCTCCTTGCCTAGATGACAGTCCAATCTTTGGGCTGATGCATCTTTTACTGTAAAAAGCATGGCCAACAATAAGCCGTGATCAATGTGAGGGCATGAAGATAACGCCAAAAGGCAGACCCCCATCTTTCTGACAGCTTTAAATGCACCAACTTTTAATGTGGAAAAGGATTTACCCCTGCTCTAATCGACAACAAAAATACAAAATGAGAACAATATACAATTAATGAAAAGGTATGGACTTTGCATCCTCTTTTGATTGTTTAAAAACATCGAATTAGTCGTTCTCGTACAATTTTAATAGTTTAGTTATTTGGGTTCAAAGGGCGTACTGTATAATGGCATAAGGATATCTTTTGCTGAAATATTGAAGGTTGGGCGTACTGTATAGTGGTATAAGGAGATTTCTATAGCTGAATAGGTGAAGTTTAATGAAGCTAGGTTTTATCTATAATGAGCAAAGATCAATTTCACGAAGCCATCTGCTTTTAGACATCCTACACCTGTAAAACATAATTATTATTGACCTATGTGCCTATAGCTATAATATGGTGTACACACGTTTTAGATATCGAATATCAACTTTTAGTAACTATACCATAAAGATATTTCTATTTATGGATTCTGATTTATATTACCGGTATATTATATTACAGGAATATCTAGATATTTTTAAATTTTGATGTGCAATTTAATTAGATTTCCATTGTATAGTTAATATTCGTTCAATTCAAATTTTTCATATATAATATTTCATAAATAGGGTTTTGTACAAGGTAGAAAATGCAATTAGTTAAAATGTTTTTCGGTTTTGGTTTAGTGGTTTAATTTAATGTTATCCTATTGTAAATCACTGTAAAAATAGTTATATTTAATCGCTCAATTATCTTTTTAAATGTACCATTGTATAGCATTTAAACAAATTTATATATTAAAATTTCGCTATTTTATCGATTTCAACAAAACATTTCTAGCGGTTTCCCATAGGTCAAAAGACAAATCCGGTATATATTTGGATATATTTCGCCCTGAATTATTCGATGCTACTGGTGCAGGTGTGTCTCAGTGATATTTTAAATTCTACCTTTTCAATTTCACAGAATGTGCATGCATGTTGTCAAGTTTTTATGGGGGTTTCCATACACCACTTTACACGTTGGAGCTCTGATGTTTTTCTATGCCCATATGCTTTGATGTCCTTAATATCTGATATCAGCTGTAGTTGGTGGTAACATAAAATGTTGCATTACTATGCAAATGTTAAAAAAAAATTACCTCAACTGAAAAAAGTGCCACACGTGGCCCACCTCTTTTCAATAAGTCTGAATGTCGGAAATGGAATTGTTCAATATCCGACATTGCCATCAACCAGTCACTTGATAGACGTTGGTATGTGCATTGTTATTGGAAATATTCAAATCAACCCCAATTCAGCGTATCTTTTTCCCTAGGAAATTTTCTATACCTTCATTCACATTCCCTAACGTGATTTTACCAAATTTTCACATCGATTTTGATTTAAAAAAAATAATAACTGCACTAAATGATATAGTTTAAATACAATGTTAAAGATTGCCATGTGGAATTGTTTCTGAACATTCATTCATGTTTAATATAAACTAATGTGTGCAGTATGAAATATTGTGGATGCAGTATGTTTTACACAATAACAAAAAATTCTCTTCTACTTGTACTTATTTAGCAACTCAACATATTCTAAAAACTTGTGCATATGTGTGTTATATTTAGACAGTTTTTCTCGTTTTCTATACTTGCCCTGGTCTCTTCAGAATTTCCTAATTAACAATTTTTGACATAATACGCCGTACATTTGGTTTGCAAATGACTATGTCGTTAAATGATTGATGACATGGCTGGATTTAGCGCACATCCATGTGCCACGCACCTGATAATGCCTAATTACATCGTGGGCTCGCACCTAATTAGGGAAAATGCCGTTTTAATAATTTCAATCAGACAGATGCACTCACGGTGTTACTGAGACGCGCTTTACTAATTTATTCGTCACTCGTTAATAATTGCCCTTATTTATAAATTAACCAGCATTTTCGGACAAATTGAGCAAACATGCGTGTGTATAATTTCACAATTCCTACATTAAGTGATTTTGCTTTAACACCATCAACAACCCTGTATATTAATTCAGATGTTAACAAGAAGAAACAAAGCAAAAAATTATAAGGACAGTCTTACTACGTTTTGATATTTAGAGGAATTTGCTTATAACAATGCCGGATACAGCGATACTCTGAGTATAACGATTCTGAGCAATGTGTTCGATTGGTCTGTATTGGGATTTTATTTAGATACTACGATGTCGGATATAACGATAATTCGGACGTACACTCTGGGTGGTTTTCTGAGATTTCCTCCCCCTTTCTCATTTTCGATGTACATATAGGACTACATTTAATGATACATGTAATACAATGGCAAAATTATTTAAAAATTTTGCATTTTTATATTACGAAATTACGAAAAAGCAAAAAAATGTTCGTACTTTGTAGTAAATTTAAGACAAAATTAATAATTACATATATACATGTACATGTACATGTACATTATATGCTATAAGTTTGTTTAAATTTGGAAATTTAGAAATACTTCACCCAGACAACTACGCTTTAATATTTAATATTCTGTTCGATTTTTTTCAGTCAAAACATTTCACAAATATATGTACATATAATCAATTTTAAATTTGTATTCTTGTGTACATGTACGTACAGTGTTATTGTTATTACATGAACGTTTTATTTCTCATAAATCCGCATGCAACGAAGTTCGGTTATAACGATGAATTTTCTTAGATTTCTTGCAGATTGCTACAAGCGAATTTCACTGTACTATATCCGGAATCACAAACTAATTTCTCTTAAAATGAATTTCTTTATGTGAAGTTCATATATAATTTTCTTGTATAAATATTGATGTTTGTCTAGAATTTGATATTGAAGATCTATAATTTAAATATGTATATACATATTTGAAAAATATTGTAAAATATGCCCATGCATTTGCATCGCATTCCAGTCTTAAGACTTGCATTAACATGCATTATAGTTTATTTACACTTGAAAAGATGGCATATCTTTACAGATTCAGAATTTTAGCTGGATTGCGATAAGGATGTTTGTTAATGTAAAGATTTAAGTGTAGATAGAAGAGGCTGCGATGCTGCAAATATTATTGTTGTAGAGGAAAGTCAGGCAAGGACAACTGAATTGTGGTGTCAATGACCTCTTCTGAAATACTGCTTATGACAAGGGCATTGTTTTAAAAATCGATGAAATTCTCGCAATATGTGAAACAAATATTAAAATGTTTCCGAAAGTAATGAGAAAGATTTCATCATTGAAATTTGAGATGCCTATAGAATTTGTTAAAGATTTGATATCTAGGATTCTTTAATAACAAATGCGATGCTTTATATAATGTATTTACACTACCTTTATCATTTTTTTCATGAATCTAGGTGACATTTCATTAATAATGCAAAGTGGTATCGATTACTTGTATTGCTTATTTATTATAAAATTTGTTGATTTATCCGGTCAACAAAATATCAGATTTAAAAATCTATGAATGAGATTTTGACACTGAAAATATTAGGTTCCTGTCTGCAAGTGCATGAAATCTTACTCTTTCATTCTCTTTAAGGTCTTTTTTTGGAATCTTTGCCAACATGATGTGGAAAGTATTAATATACTGAATAATGCAGGCTACCTCATTTATAATCCTCTTTTATTCTTCCACTAAAGCATCAAACTTACTACAATTGTAAGAAATCATAAAATGCAAACAATATTTCACGGACTATAACGGCTAAGAATAAAAATATGATATGATCTATGGTAGACAACTTCATTTTATATGATTTTTGGATGCATTTTTGGCAAGATGAAGATATTGAAATACCGTAATATGTAAAAGAATTGAGTTTCAGGTCATCTGTGCTCAATGTAAACATTATTTCATTTTATTTCAAATGATAAATTTGAATATGTTGTTTTACTTTTATTTTACTTTTATTGAGAAGTTCGTATAAATAAATATAAATAATGATTTATTAAAAAAAGCAATATTTATGTTTCCAATTCGGAAACGTTGGCTATTGTGTATTGTGTAAATTACCCTCTGGAAAAAGCTCTATACCTGCAATGTTTAATTTTCAAAAGCCATTTTCTCCATAACTTTTAAAAATAAATTAATGAAATGTTGATCAAATTTTGGTGTATCCATGTGACTATTTTCTTATCGTCAAATACAAAAGCATAAACTCATAATTTAATTTTTTTTAAATTGGGGTGCATTTGATGGGGTACTAGCTGCCTTCTAGTATCCAAATGATGGTACTGCAACTTCTCAAAAAAATTATTTAAAAAATAACTTCAGGAAATACATTTTTAAAAAATAGCCATCTGGATGCAGCAAAACATGATTAATATTGAGCAATTTGTTTTATTCATTTATTTTTATCAGTTATTAAGAAAATGGCTTTGAAAATTTAACATTACAGGAATAGGACTTGCTCCAGAGGGGTAATGAACCTTAAAGTTATTTTGTCTCAATGCAAGTATGCTTGTACATGCATAACTCTACATGTACTAAGAGTCTGAATTAATGTTCAAATGCATAGTTTTGAATTGTGTAAGCTTATTTGAATAGATACATGTACATGCATTTAACTATTTTTTTCAGTTTAGTGAGGTACATGTATTAGAACATCTTCCTTAAAAGTATATTAAATTTGACTTTTCTACCTTTCTAAGCTTCCAGTGGCTTAAGGCAACCATTTTCGTTACCAGAAAGCGGCAAAAGATTTGCTTTTCAGCGTAGACACTATCTTTAAGATTACATTAGATATAGAAATTTGCCAAAATTACATATTGTGTCATATGGTTTTTTTATATATATAAAATCAAAATAGAAAATTGAAATCTTGTCTCGAATGAAAAGGCGAGCATTGGAGAGTACAAATTTTATTTTAGATATAAATGCCTTTCAAAAGTGATAAGGAAAACTTAAATAAACCATATATAGGGTAAGAACAAAAAAAAAATCGAATCGTTTCATATTTGGAGTTGAAACACTTTTGGTTGAAGCGCAGTGAGGAAAATATCTCGTAAAAATACACTAAACGTTGACAGTTTTTGATATATTTTAGAATCTAGAGGGAATACGGGTCACTGGAAACCTAAAGCATCGACATAGTGACGTAGTTTGGGTTACCCTAGCAACCCTCCCCTAGCTCTTCTGCAATACTATTGACTGAAAGGAAGAACATAAATACCAAAAGGTCAACTTGCAGCTAATTTTTGTTTTAAGGTTAGAATCTTAATTAAACATTGCGCATTGCACGCCGCTATGCTCTCTTGTGTTGCAATTACTTTTCTGATCTACGTCACTTCGGTTATCCACGGCATACTTAACATAGCAAAATTCTAGGAGAAATGCAAGTTTTTTTTAGTTTGCATTCGGTATACATTTGATTAGCAAGGATGTTAAACCCGAGATTAAATCTGAAATCAGTGAGGTTTGAGTCATGCAACACTAGTTTGGTTATCGAATAGTACTGTATGGTTTCGAAGTTAAATAAACCTTAATCTAATTTTTATGCACCATATTTTTAGTGTATTATTAAAATAAATTTGCAGTTTAATTTTAAATTATTAGTGCTTAATTCTCTTTCTGGTAATAAATTAGCATCAAGTATGGATTTTTTAAAATTATGAAGTGATCGACACTATGTACTTACCATTTGTACTTCTGATACCGTACTGATACTGAGAATATACATTGTCACGCCAATGGTCACGGACGGTCCTGTAAAAATAAAAAATGCTATTAATTCTGAACGTCATCACTTAATAATTGTAATGATTAATGAAATAACAAAAGTTATTACAATAATTGAATAATGTTGAAATATTAATTTAATACAATTACCTACATTACATGCATTTTCAAATATTACTATTTTTTGTTTATTAAATGAATCAGAATGTACCTATGGGTCATGTGCATTGTAGAAATTCAAATATTTGAAGTGTGTATAAATAAATATTTATATACACGTATAGTTACATTACTTACAATTTTTTAAATATCAAATGCAGAGCTTATGACTAGTGGAAATGTACATGTATACATGTACGTTAATAATTAGTACAGTTTTCAATACATTACATTGTTGTGATCTAATCGTCGATATACATGTATGTGTACTGCAGATCGATAATCACCAAATATCCAAATAAAGAATAGCTTTGATTAAAGTTTAAAGTTGTCGAGGGATATTCCCCTTGACCATATTCAACTTTTATTCTAAACAGTTTTTTTGGAATACACACTTTACGAAATAATGGAATTTGCCTTCCTTTAAGAACACCTAAATAAGAATTCCTAAATATTAATGCAGCAGATCACTGCACACTTTAATATACAAATACTCCAATTTGTGGATTTATTATAATACGATGGTATGAAATGTATTCTACATATGCCTTGCAATTCAATTAGAAAATGTTTACTACGTGATATTTAGACGTATATTTTTTTATAGATAACAAATATATATTCCGTATCTGCAACATGCTCTTGTTAGGCTTATTCTTTTAATGGACCCACGCTTGATAAACGCTGATTACCAGAGCATAGGGTGGCAAATATAAATAGGTCGAAATTGTGTTCGCACACCAGCCAATTGCATTTGTTCATTACGCAGCATTTTCGTTCAACTAATTATTATCGACGTTATCGAGCCGTTTCTACAAGTTCTAGGATATTTTTTCCTTGTAGTTTTTAGCCATGTTTTGTTACAGCATGCTCTATAATGGCAGGCTTTTACTTTAGTCTCACTATATTTCTAGCAGACTTTTTTAAGACACGCTAACGCATTTTCCTGGGAACAAAAAAGCGAATTATAGCGCTGAATTCGTTGCACGAACTCGTTTTCTAAGGCCGATGAAATTTGCCAAGTGTGAAAAAAATATAGGCAGTCTTGCCAGCGATTTAGTTGCGCTGATCAAACAATTACTCTGCTAATAAAATAGCATGCAAATCGTTTTTACATTAAAGTTGATGTTCTAGCTGTGCCACTAAATTTCAAATGTCAAAGATTCTTAGCTGGATTCCTTTCGCACGTTGTCAAAGCTGCACGCATCATTGCATCACTATAGCTTCCAAGAAGTAAACCTACATGTAGGTTAAAGAGACAAGTTTCTAAGATATGTGGTGCCATCTGTTACTTTATGTACATGTACTTTATATCAAAAAAATATTCAAGTCTTCTGGAAAATAGGAATATGTACATGGATTTTTAGCAAACAAGCTAAATGTAGTATTAGAATTTAGCTTACAGTATATGGTACCTTTTATTTACGAAATAAATTTTCTCCCGAAATTGCATGAATATATAATTTGGTATCACGATCCAAAATTTCCCATTTTTATCACTTGAGTGGGGTTTAATTTATAACTTATTTATCGTCTATGTATCAGTTTATAGTCTTCACACATTTTTATATCCTTAAATATATTATATATTGTTTGCAATATAAATAATTTGATAAATATTTAAAAGTTTGCTACAGAAAAAATATGGTGGTAATTAATTATCGTGGAATAGGGGTCCTTGAAAATTTAAAGTATGGACACAGAAAGTCTTGAATTATTTCCGGAAAATGTTCTGTAGTCCTTCAAAACATCTTATTTGTTATTAGGTCTGTCATTCATTTTATGATACGCTAGTCAAAAATTCAACACAGTATTTCTGATTCAACAGATTTGATAACGTAATGTTATTCCTGAAACTACAATATGTTTTCATTTCACTATTAAATGTCAACTTAATTTAAGTATAGTAAAATTCTAATTGATACACTTTGAAAGCATAATTCTTCGATATTAATCAGTAATAATAGTCAATTGACAAACAATAGCAAAATGATGGCAATCTTCCACATAAATCTTTTGCATCGTGAATACATGACTACTGTTTTAAATTTTAGATATGGTGGAAATGCATAATATGATAATTTAATCGTTTTACTTTCTTCAAAGTAAGTTGGCTACATGCCCATTGCTTTCCTCAATAAACAGCATTGATGTTAGAACCGCAGAATAACACGAATGTTGTTATAGATATAATACTTAAAAGGAGTACGACGATATTTTGGTGCTTTATTATTTGTCAACCATGTGAAATTTAACGAATATTCAACTATGACAGCCATTTTTAGTTTCTTCACCTTCTTTTTGTCAAAGCTACTGTAGGTCGTTCCTCCAGTGCCAAGGCACAAATGTACTCAGGTTTTAGCATTGGCCTTCTAAAAACAGGGCACAGGAGAATTTCATTATCAACATAAAACGAAATGGCCTACATATGAGTAACAACATGGGGATGATATGATTAAACTCCTTTCTAATGGAAGGCCTAAAAATGGGACCATCTGACAAAGAAGAAAAACAAGATATGTAAGGAGATCATGGTTCATAAATATCAATAGCTGGTGCTTAAATTAATGCGATGAGAAGATCTGATTTTACATTAGGCAACGAAGCGTTCAAAAGTGTACATTGAAAATTCTGAACAATACCACCTAGGAAATTGGAAAATTTTGTTTTAACAATTGAATATTTTTGTAACATATTGCATTACTTGTTTCCTAACTTGTAGTTGTGATACATGAAACTATGCTTTTAGTGTGCCATACAGACTATAAACCAAACAGCCAGTTCCATGTTTATAAGAGTAAAAGCATGCTTGTAAAGCGTAGATATGTTTTAGTATTTTCTCTTTTATAAAACAAAAAATATAGTACAATTGTCATATCACTAAAAACGGGTTGCGTTATACGCCTTTTTTGCAATCTAAATTGCACATTTTTAGCTCAATATCCCACGTGAATTTTTTTTGGCCCTTTGAAAATACAATATTTGTAGACGAAAATGTAGTTTATTGTGAAGTTTAACAACCAAGAAAACTATACTTGGTTTTTGAAGGAAATTCTTGGCACCATTCGACGATAATGCCTTAACGACGAGCAATTTAAAATGAGTAAAAGTAAATGTTGTCTAATGTTAGTTTCCTATAAAATAATCTCTTCCTGTTTTCGTGCAGTTATTGACCGCATTAACGCATCCAATTACAACGCGATTTTTAATACCTGCCATGTTTTTATGCGAATTTTACCTTGACCTTTATAAAATCAGAACTAATCCTCGATTAGACACACGGTGATAAATGCTCTAATTTCATAGTTTGGCTGTCCTCCAACAGATAAAGCAATCGATTATAACGATATTAGGATCTCAACGTAGTACCTACACGAGTGCGAAACACTGATAACTAAAAGCAGATAACTTTGTGATCCACGTGACCTACATGCCGGTCCTGTCGTGGCATTTTTGGCATCAAAGCCAATCGATGGAAATATCATAGGTTACCTAATGCACTTGTTACACTACTCCACTGCCTGTGGTTCCTGTGGTTTTTGGCGTTTTTTATTTTATTCAGATAAGTTAATGCATCTCTAATGCATATTTTTAAATTTTACTAATAATGTGAGCAATCTCACTATTCCAAATGTAAAAATTCAAACACTTGAAAGAAAATTCTGAAGTTAATTTTTTTGAACATGTTCTTAAAGGCGTGCACTTATCTTGCTGTATCTTAAGCTGATTAATATTAAGCATTTAAGTACTTTAGAAATTAGCTAAGCAATTTAGTAATTTTCAATCTGGAAAATATATTATAAATAATTAAAGCATTTAGAGTTTTTGTTGGATTTTCACGAACTATATGTTAAGAAATTTACATTAAAATAATTTGCTTTAAATGAAAATATAATTTAACTAAGTATACTCATAATATACTCACAAGATTTTGAAATAACAATGTACAGAATAGTTAACTATTTCTCCATTTTCATTGACTATTTTAGGTTTTAGTTTCCAAACACTAGAACGGCCTGTAAATGCAAATCATTCACAGAAAATTCACCTTTAGGATGAATTTTTTCCAATATTGCATATTAGTTTTCGTCCACTATAAAGCTATTCAAAGTTTAAGATATTTCATATTCATATTTAGTTTTGCATTACATATAGTTTAATACACCTAAGTTTATAATTTAAATATATGCACTGTGAGCATAATGAGTATTTTATAATTTTTGTCTCTGAATGCTTGATACATTTATTATGTTTTATATAGTATTCATGAGATATAATACAATACTTTTACATTATTGAGAACAAGAAAATATCAAACGTGTAAATGCCATTATAGGGGTACATGTAAATGTAAGTGGCATATTTTTAAAAGCAAGTGACTTAATTCAATTTTTCAAATTTCAGGCAGTTGCAGGAGATTCTGTAATAAATTGTCTCGTTTGTGCAATGCTTTAAAGAATATTAACCTGCCGCGCGAGTTTACATTTTTTTCTTTTGATTACCATAACTCTGTTAAGTCGACGAGATAGGCTTTAACACTGTATAGAAAAGCTAACAGTGCACCGAATACATTTGTATGCAAATTGCAAGTGCCAATTAAACTTGCTAATGCTTTCGATATTATGCAACGGCGTAGCTTTATAACTAATTTATTGCATTTTTTACCAATTACAAACACTGACATGATGAATGTTCTTGCCATTTTTTTTATTTTATTAATATTATTTTTTAATAGAAGGTACACTTTTCTTGTTAAAGTTTTAATACCTAACACGTTCCCTGTTTTAAACTTCCTCTTGCTTTGATAAGCTTGTTTGCTTTTATTCATAATTTATATTTAGAATCGATAACTGCACTCAAGTTCCATGAATGCAACAAAGTATAAAGTTCATGTCAATTTGTAATACATCATCATTTTGTTGTTTGCAAAGAAATAAATGCATTTCTTGCATAAATAAATAAAATAAAGTATAATTCTATATCCATTTTAAAATCAAATTACACTGTAATCATTGACCTTTCAGCTTCTATAGTAACAAGTTTCCTTCAATTTTCTCCGTGCCACAAAATATATCAAATAGTTTTAAGTAATATTTTACAAGTGCGTATACATGTAGATTTCCATAATGTTTACGCGTTCATTGGTATATATGTTAAAAAAGTGTTAAAATACTACATGTAGAACCAGAGCCATTGCCTGTCCCTGTCGTTTGGCAAACTTTATATACTCGCGTGTTCGTAGTGTTTGCCAACGTTTAAGGGGCAGCATACATAGATAGGCTACATTTAAGTCCAATGTTATTGATGTTTTGTTTACTATTTATCTAGTGACTTATAACCTTGTTATACAGTGAATTTTTCCTCAATAGTTTCCTCAATAAAATAAAGTTGGCAATCACTAAGAATATGAGAGCATGATGGTTTGCCAAATTACATGCGCAGCTAATGACGATGGATATGCATATGCATGTACAATAAAACTTCTCATATTGTAAACTTTAATAAAGTAAACGCCTCTATAATATAAACACTTTTAATGGTCCTGGACAGCTGCCATCTAAATAAAATTAGGAAAGACTTTGATCCAATGGTCATCTCTATACATATATTGTAAATTGCACTTTTCTGTACTGGGATGAGATTCTCAACTCCATACAATGAATTTTATCTTTGAATGTACAGGCTCAAATAGCTCAAATAGTTTTATTTGAACTGCACGAGAACTAATTATGCTAAATGTGAACAACAACAAATCAGTCGGTCACTGTATACTTGTGGTCACTATACTGAGAATTTTTATGAAGGAAAACATACATGTATGCTCTAAAACCAATTTATGGCAAATAGTCAATGTATATAATGTACAAATAGTATTAAGATGATTTTGTATAATGTGGTATACACTAAAAGTGGTTAACAGGATTTTGTCGATCCATAACAAACCTTATTACAATGATCACTGTTTTACTGTCTAACTTATGTAAGATAATTTATAATAGAAATCTGTATAATACAGTGTTTTCTTATGTTAACTTGTGATTCAAATACATGTAGTATGTAAGTATTGTACATAGATCGTAAAAGAAAACCCCATTTTTAGTAAAGTATACATTTTTAAAGGTATTTCCATAAGAAAATATTTCAGAGGGTGCATTTTCAGCGATGGTTTTAAATTATTCATCATAGCACGTAGTTTTTTTGCGTGTGTTGTTCTTAGAACTGTACATTCCGCATAAAGTTCGATACTGCATCATATAAAGGTTCCATCGCTGTTATAAAAATAACAACCAAGACGTGGTAACAAACAGTTATTAGCTGAAATTGCTATTTTAATTATGAACCTTTAGATGACGATATTCAGGAAAATTAAGATTTCCAAAATGCCCGTTCTAAAAAGCATGTAGCCTCTGTGCTCTTCTTATCAAACCGCAAAGTTCACTGAAGCACAAATAAGCCTTGTAAATTAAGGATTGAGCCTGGAATGAGATTAAAGCCTCAATCAACTGAAGGGCCATTATGCCTCGTAATAATTATGCAGAGACACTTTGATCAATCACTGAAGTGTGTTACTTTGCAGCATGCACGGTAGTTTTTGAAAAGCTAGAGAGCAATATGGCGTGCGTACGTGGGTAACTTTGTCCCTCGCTTTGAACTTCTAATGAAATTTCCAAAGCTTTTGGAAGCGGGATTTAATGTTTACATTGCGTGAAACAACTTGAAGAACAGCTTGTAATTTTTAGCCAATATTTTGACAGCAATATATAGCTTACGAGGCTGTAATACGCGTTTCCTTTTGCTCGCTTTTCGTAATCACGTTTTGGTCATTGTACTTTCGGGTCTTTTATTACACTAGGCTAGCATTTATTTACATTGGACCGTACATTAGAAACGTTTAACGAGTTAATGCATCGCGGTCAAACAACATGGCCATTAAAAACTGCTTGACTCGAAACTCGACATGTTCTCCTTAGGATTAGATTTCCTACTGACCAGCGTCAACATTTTATGCCAAAATGGCAAAACGAAAATGTCAATGGTCGCAATAAACGTCGTTTTATGGTATTAAAGTCAGTCTACTAGCTTACTTTTATAACAATGAGCATCAACATTATATGCATGAATGCCTTGAAAATACATCAGAAACAACTCATTTTGAATTGTTATGATCAGTTTATTTTTTTAATAATTTGCTACGTGTAAATAAACGATAAAGTGCTTGCATATTTCATGCTGTCAAATTAATATAAGGTTTGTTCTTATTTTCAATAATCGCGCGGGTATGTAGTTGGTGTTGGTGTTGGTTATGTCCCAGGTAGCACTCAATATTGGCCAATCATAGGCAAAACGCATTTTTTAATATTGACACAATATTGTAATGTTAAAATATTACCATAATTGCCAATGTATGGATTACAATAAACGGACCTATTTTGGAATAGATTTACGCCCAATATTGGGCTTCTTTATGTTATCAATATATAACTGAACCAACAATGGCAAATAAATTGGGTCAATATAGGCACGCTATTGAATGCAAAATAAGAATGCAATATTGGCCCACTATTAATAAGTTTGGACCACTATCCGTCCAATATTGGTTTCATTGGCCAATTTTTGCCAATTTGACCAATATTCCTCTAATATTCTACCAATCGAAGTCCAATATTGAGTGCTAGCTACTTGGTGTGGTTGCCTTTGTAAAGCAGCAACTTTTTCTACTTTTATCTGATTGGTTCGAAATTTTCTAACATCATTATTGAGCAACCAGAAACATTTACAATTATTTGCATTGGGACATGATTTTATATGGCGCGTCATTATGAAAATGGAATGATAAACTGTGTACAATTAAAATTTAGCTCGGATAAAGCCGGGTATTTCGGCTAGTACTAAAATAATACAGAAGGTTTGATTGACCAATTACTTTGTCACATACACATGCATGCATACTGTATGTGTGTAACGTATGACATTCGCACCTACTGTAATTAATCTGATCCATAAAATCAATTTTCAGAAATGTTGTGACCTAATATGATCTAGGTTGTCATTATAGGCTGTCGTATCTAACGATGTTATTTACAGCTTTGAATATTCGTCGAGTTTACAAATGCAATAGGAAGCAGGGATGAAGAATTTGGTTCAACTTATAAAACATTTTTATGTTACGATTGAAACTGTCAAATCCACATGTGTGTAAACCATTACCACATCAAACTTATACCCGTGAGTTCAACTGGACAACTCGTATCCTCTGCATTCGTGCTGATATTGATATTGATATTCTAGTAACGTGCCCTACACCATGCTTTATGTTGAATTGCATCGGTAATCTCGTTTCTAGGAATCAATTTAGGTATCACATGTTGCGTGCGTGCTATAAATGACTATTTCGAATATAATGGTCTAGCTCAAATGCAGTTTTTCATTTTTTAAACATGTCGGCTGAATACTGACAAATTCGCTTTTGAAAATATAATTCGGTTCTTTACATCACCTAAAATATAGATGGTACATTGTATGCAGGAGCGTTGAATAGTCATGAAGATGGCAATTATCTCCCCCTGGTGCATACTGGTGCATATTGGGACGTACTCATATTTGAACATGCTTCCTATAGCTATACACGTTTGAAATATTGTTCAATGTTATAACCCGTCATATTCTTTAATGTTACACGAATATGCAAAATTGTATTAAAAAATTGATATCAGTCAATTTCTATTGTTTTATTGTTGAAAGCATTTGTCATTTATCTACTTTACACTATGGCATCGAATTTATTTAACAATATTATTTAAGGAAATTCTAAGGTATACAATAATCGCTTCGTATTATTAATTAACCCTTTAGAGATTTTTGACAAATTTCGCAACCTTACCATATATGGAACTGCAAGCAACATGCCATTGTGTAAACAAACTCGACAATTACCATAGTGTCGCTACTTACTAACGAAAATCAAGTTATACAATAGTGTAAAAGTAAAATTTTTTAATTACAGCAAATTTTAAGCTAACTTTTGCAAGTATTTTTCTTATATTTAAATGTAATACGAACCGCTCGATATAACGAATTGTTAATCGTATCGTGAACTCTGATTATAACGAACAGCAATTCGATGTCGTAGGTCAGAGCCAAAGAACATTCTGTTATATCATATGCATAGACCTATACTACAATTAATAAAGGGTACTCAAAATACTGCCAAAAACTTGTTCTGCAAGTATCATTAGTGTAGACTCTCCAGCATTTGGCAAAAAATGTATTTCTGGCTTTCAATATAGATGACCGTAGAATGGAAGATATATAAGGGGTGCTCAAACTGATCGAAAAAAATTCGTACTTCTACACAGATAGTCTCTCTGCAATGATCTAATCAAATGTAGAATTCGAATTCTGATTAATTGGAGTTTTGACTTAATGACGACATTCTGATTAATTGGAATTTTAACATAATGACGACAAAATACGAATTCTTCATTTTTCGAGGACATTGCACAAAGGCTATCTGTGCACAAGTACGAAATTATTGCGATCAGTTTGAGTACCCCTATTAATATTCGATTCTTAATAGAATATAGCACGACTAAAGATGACCGTTCTTTATAGCTTCTCGGATTGGAAACATGTCACGGTCTTGGCCTGACCAGTACATATCTGATTGCGAATGAAGCAGAACCCTGGTTTTTAATTAGTCGATTTGCATACGCAACATCAAGATTTCAACCCACGACCACAAAGCCTTTGTCCTAGAAACTTTAATTTGAAGTGCTGTAAACGTGAACCAGTTCCATATCGGGAGAATGCGAATATATGCTTTCAAAAGCGAGGCATTCATTAATTCGGTCAGATGACCCGTTTGAATAGTCGTGAAACGGAACTTGTCTGTTCGTGGCACAATGGCGGCCGAAAAAGATGACACGTGAACTTTGAACCATGGCTCAATGTGCAGATTTCTAACGATGCTTTTCCTGCAGCGAGGTGGCGTTCAACCCACCATTCTCATTCTCCTCGTCCCTCATTGGTGTTTACCGTTGAACGCTTTTGTTAAATAATACCGAAGATGGGAACGGTAGGAATGATGGCGGTAATCGAAGCGATTATTACGGCGCTCCGATCTGGAGGGTGTGCATTTGCATGCATCGCAAAATATCACAGGCTAATACGCGGCGTAAGCAATCACCACCTCTTGCGTTAGAAGGCAGCAAGCAACAGCAACAAAAAAGGAGCATTATTGCATTCATAACGAAAAGGGAGATGAATAGGGACCTATTAAAAAATGGTAGCTCCATTAAGAGGGAAGTGGAGCATGCGAAATCATTCGCAAAGCTGCGATAAGACAACAGTGCGCGGTTGCTGACACCGTGCAGTGTGAACGCCTGCTGCAACACCTCCTCCTTCCGTGTTTATGCAACGGCAGCATTCTGCAAAGTGTATATAGCTTCCCTCATAAATAAAATTTTCAAATTCCCTGACTTTTCTAAAATTTCAAACAACTTTTACAACATCTTCTGAATAACTAGATGTAATCATGTATGCATGTGCATACAAATTTTAGTATCATATAATGCTAACGCAATGTCATTATTATTAAATCAACAAAACGTATTTTAATTGACTTAAATCCGTTTACGTGTTAGTTTGGCAAATTCTGCAGCAATTGAATACAAGAAATAATTATCCACTACAGGAGAAATAATTTACTGTGCGCCATCAGCTTCCTTTTGAAATGAAATTTTCAACTTTCATGACTTTTCCATATAAGGTAACAGTAATTTTTGCAGTTTCCATGACTTTTTTGGAAAAATCATGGAAACTGCAAAAATTACTGTTACCTTATATTAGGGTTATACGTTATTTGGTAAATAGTAGGCCTAAATAATACATCAACAACATTACCTCTATGTATACTGCACCTTAAAAGGTTATACGTTAAACTTAAAAAGTTATACGTTATTTGGTAATTTTTTCAATTTCCATGACTTTTCCAGAACCTTACATACTCGCGTGTTCGCAGTGATTGCCACCTTTTAAGGGGCAGCATACATAGAGGCAATATGTTATTGATGTTTTAAGGCATACTATTTACCAAATAACGTATAACTTTAAGTTTAACGTATAACCTTTTATGGGGCATTATACATAAAGGCAATGTTATTGATGTATGATTTAGGCCTACTATTTACCAAATAACGTATAACCCTGATATAAGGTTACAGTAATTTTTGCAGTTTCCATGACTTCTCCAGAACCTTACATACTTGCATGTTCGTAGTGATTGCTACCTTTTGAGGGGCAGCATACATAGAGGCAATGTTATTGATGTTGTATTGACTATTTGTCAAGTAACGTATAACCCTGATATATAAGCTTACAGTAATTTTTTTCAATTTCCTTGACTTTTCTAAGACCTTAGAATGCGTAATCCTCATTACTATAATAAGATGCTGAATGTGGCTATGTAAAATCAAATGTAATTTTTGTGTTGAATTTCACTTGCTTTTACAAAAAGGCTGTTCCCTGGCTATTCTAAAGTTTTTTTCTTAAGGTTTTCCAGGTCTGTTGGAACCCTTTTGGTTTTAATATTGAGAATGATTATCAACTTTGGAAAATAAAGCAGATAAAGATTCATAGTGATGGCTTTCTTTTAAATTTGCATATGTTAATGAGTGTCATTGTTTTCAGCGCCATCTGAGGCTGAATATTGCAATATCATGATCAGTATGTACATGTATATTATATCATGTTGAGGACTGCAACAGTCTCATAATCAACTCATTCACTATTCCGTAAAAAATGCCCTAAAGTTATGCAATCATTCAATGCACCCTTGCTGTGACCGGAAGCCAAAAATGTGCTATATCGGATGACCGATCGCCTTATAACGGAATTAACGAATGAGTGGAAGTCATAAGGCATGTTGCAAAACGGATAATCAAAAATTAGTCCAAGCTGGACCATGACGCATTTTGGACATCATGTCAGCTAGACGCGAAGATAATGGCGAGCGAATGTTGACACGGATTTGGTGAGTTGAAGATGACGTTGGATAACGAGCTTAATTAACGTCAATGGGTTCCGTCAATGGCAGCTAAAGCTCGCACCATGCACCGAATTACACTCGCTTATTTATCGATTGGTACATTACCAAATCCTCAATTTTCCACGGCAAATTATATTCCAATACAGGGGATTTTTAAAAAAAATTTGAAATTTTTATGCTTGGGGGAATTAATATTGGAAACTGCAAATGAAATTAGACGAAATTGGGGAAATTGAAACTGCATTTTGTTTTCTCCAAGATTGAAACTGGATTCAAAATGCGCTGAATTTCCACGCTTTTTAATTATGGTATGCATACGTTTCTCATACGTGGTAGGTCACGTTTTTCCTGAAATCCTGATCCACTCATCATTTTGTTTGGCTACCGGCAAAAAAGATTTTGAATCTTGGTAGTCGAATGGAAATATACAAAGTATACACGAACTAAAACATCAGCATGATCATTATTAGGCCTATACATCATAGCACCAAAATTACGTGCAAGTTCTAGCTGATGCATTTCTGTTATACAGTCGGTGTACATCGTGCATTTTGGTGGTAATGTCAATGGCGGTTGCATATATCATATACCACCAGGCACATTAAACAGTACGTAAAAATACTCATGGTTTACGATTACGGGTTAGCCAATTGGACGACGCATGCGCGTGCATGTCGTCATATCGTTTAACGTCATGTCACTATTGGGAGTTTAAGCTTATCATTTTGAAATGTAAAAATGAGCGGATGTAATAAATTTTCGATTGATTTAATTTGAATTCCATGCGCTAAACGTAAGGCTATTTTGCCAAAATACGCGTCATCCAATATACGTATATTTATGACTAGCTGCTTGAACTCAATACAGGTATGCGTTTTTAAACGGAATCGTAAACGATAAGTGTTTTTACTGTTTTTGCGCATTCTAATCTACTATAACTTAGTCTGGTATAAACGTGTCGTTTCATTTCAGATTTATTTTGTAAGTTTGTGGAATAATTTCATTTTGAAAAGCATGAAATAATTCTCAATAATCGAGAGACAAAAGTTGAGACATGCAGAGATCCACATCCAATATATGAGCAAGCAGCTAGCGCTTCAGAACCAACTTGTAGCTGAAGATTGCCAGAGCCATATCAGCAAATGTTTTTAATAACTGAAAAATTCGGGTTTTTTTCCCTGAAATGTGGGGAGGAAATAATCGATATTTTCGTTTTCTCCACCAAAATGGGAATGACGCCGCAGCATTGAGTTAACAGATGCCGTGATTTCATTCCGCCCCCATTGTTATCGAAATTGAATTTGGAGCCCCGCAATGGAGAGTATTCAATATTTATACTCTTTTCTGTGTGTAGATCTCTAAAACTAACATTTAAATCTGATTGCCTCTGTGTACTCAAAGCCATAATGGTGGAAGGCCAACCGTAAGCCCAGTCGAATGTAGAGGGTGATGATTCGTAAGAAAATCGCTACAATCCCTGATTATTTTCACTCACTCTCTATACGACTGCTTCTTGTGTGTAATTGTTATTTGGCGAATATGAGATTTATATTAAATGGCAATTACAATTGTTTACAGTTGATGGAATTCGTCTTACTCCATGGAAATCGGCGTGATTTTCAAATCGTACAACGCCTTTTATTGATCTGTCGACTATTACGGAGGAAAAAAACCTCCTCTTAAATTTGCATATAAATAGTAGCAGACACTTGCGAAGGCGTTTTTTTCAGATCACGCTGTTTTAGAAATTCACACTCATATAATATAGCAGCGTGTAAAATGTAAAATAATGCATTTCCATTTACACACATGCCCTTAAATACCTATCGTATAGCTCAGGTGCATAGCATTTAGATTAAAGGAAATGGTGTATGTGAACGTTCGCCATTTTATACTTTTACGATTACTTCTAAAATGTAGATCTTTCTGAAATGTATTTCATGGGCAAGAACGATTCTTGCATTTTTGGATCAAGAAGAAACACCATTGTCAATTTTGTTTCATTTTGCCTTGATCATAGATGTTTATAGTGATCCTGCAATATATTGTACGAGGGTTATAAATAGTATTCTATCTATATACATTAAACTATAGAAACTCAATCTGTTGTATTTTCAAAGAAATGATAATTTATCTATGGTTTTCCATAAACTTTCTTGCCAAATCTTTCTTGGAATACATTAGTTATATTAGTATAATTCTATTTTGGAGTACTTAATGTCAAACAGCATATTCATTGAAATATATATGGAAGAGAAGACGAAATAACTTAATGTCTTGATGCTTAAACCTATACATCATAAATAATCTAAAGGAAAGTACATGAAGATTTTCGGTTCTTATCGGTTAATTCACCGCCACGCTATAGGGATATCATAGGAGACGCCGGCCTGCGGCGCTGCCTA
>JAQGCC010000328.1:0-41297 GCA_034698905.1 Xestoiulus laeticollis | reverse complement strand
GATAGATAAATTATCAAAGAATTTTTAGAAATTTTTCTTTTTCCAAAATTTTAATTACACAAGTCGCTGACTTGGTTAAGAGCTTTCCCCATAGGAAACGGGGTGTTTAGTTCCCCCTTAAATAGACTACAATTAACCGGAATATCGTCTAGAATTATACGTTCAATTCGCCACAACACTACTTAAAATAATTTATAGAATATCATTTGAAAATTTTAAAACAAACATTGGTTCTTACCCTGATTACTGTATTTTAACTGTCGCCTTACTATTTTCTAATTCGCAAATATAATCCCACAGTTTTCAATAAGGTAGCCAACACTAATTAGCAACTGTAGCTAATTGAAATAACGAAGTTTTGACAAAGCTATAATTGGAAATCCCAATAAAAATTGACTGGAATAAGGACGTTCCACGTTCTAATTTCATACACGACTGTTTGAACAGCGAGCGCGTGACTTGTGCCACATTAACCACGTGATCTAAGGAGCCATTTTTAAAAATGGCGCCAAAATGATAACAAAGGTTTTATTTTCCCCTATTTAGCCAATGCCCTTTGAGCTTTAATTATGACCGGCTTTACCCATGTTCATTAAACCGTTTAGCAAAGGTCAATGAGGTAAATGTTGGCGCCACGTGCAATGGACACAAGGTGGGAAAAAGGTAATGTAACAATAAATGGTTTTGTAATATGGCAATAGGGTGGCAGTAAATACAGATAAATGAGACATGGATACCATTTTTAATACAGAATCTGCATGTCTTGCAATGTATTTTATTATATTACGAAAAGTAATGTATATTAGCAAAAATGGCTTCTTCAGAAGCGGCCATATTGGAAATATCAATCTAATGTATTATAGGACACAAAGGAGTTGTAAACCGGAAACGAATGAATGTAATTAATATTGACCCTAAGGCTAGGATCATGGCCTTATAGGGAATATTGAAATACATGCATACTGGTATGTACTTGGGTCCCTAAGGATTTCTCTAATTAAAGGACCCCCGTGAGAATTCAAGGTTAAGCCAACATGGACAGTGTTTAAGTGCAACCACTATACAATTCATATACATGTACATGTACGTGTACATTTACATTAAGTGCTTTTCGTTATATACAGTAATAAGCATGTGGCAAATCAAAATTTGTCTCATGATCTTTGTCTTGCTGATACCGTGTTTTATTAATAAATTGAAATGTATTATAGATTGAAAATTGATGACCATATATACAGGACAGTTTTTTATTTATGCATTTTTCATTCATGTGGCCGTGTGGCGGATATAAGGCCTGGTCTTCTGGTATGGTACCCAAAGGTAGGATTATATGTACATGTACTTGTATATAGGTGTAGTACAGTACATATAATGAAAGCTTAAATTTGTTAAAAATAGCCTAGGAATTTACTCCAATTTTGTTCATTAAAAATAGGTCGTAGTTTGCGCATGCGTAGTAATACTTGCGATCCGTACTTAAAAGTTCAATATTTAATCCGTTTTATTGAACCCACCACATTCCTTTTGGTACCCTCATTCTGAAGCAGAGGTATTAG
Source organism: Xestoiulus laeticollis (assembly GCA_034698905.1). Lineage (NCBI taxonomy): Eukaryota > Metazoa > Arthropoda > Diplopoda > Julida > Julidae > Xestoiulus > Xestoiulus laeticollis. Next base: position 39,741 of record JAQGCC010000328.1, on the reverse strand, counting down.
GTAATTCCTGTTTTATTGTAGGTTGCAATACCAATTGCAGAAAATAAATGTAATGGGATTTAAATGTAGAATTTACCAGTATACCACTCGAAATTTAATCATGACACGTCATGAAGTTAGTTTAAGTTATACATGTAAGCTTATACATGCCCAACAGATGGTTCCCATATCAGGAATTACAAATAAACTATGTACATGTAAACTTTAAAAATGGAGATAAAAACACTCCAATCTTATCAAACGTCAAACCTTATCTAACCTCGTTATCAAAAAAGTGGATGCACGTCTTATCATATTAATACAAATAATCGGAACCATTAATTTAAACAAGTGTCCTACTCATGAAACTACAATTGCATTGATTAAAAGTCAGCCAGATTGTATGTAGATATAACACAGTGGATAGGGCACTTTTAAATAAAAATGTATCAAGTCTAACAAGTTAATAACTACCCATATCACAAAAACTGGCTAAACTGGGAGCGGCCATATTGGAGATGCAATTGTAAAAATTCAAACTTTTATACATGTACTTCAAAACTTATTATGTATAGATGTTAGTGCACATTTTGTCTAGGGGTTGTAAAGAATAGTATTTCTTTGTTAGATTGTTAAGTTCACGGTGGTCTGTCTATTCAGAGTTACCTAACCATGGACTGTTGTTTTCCTAACCATTTAAAAAATCGTGTAGGCCTACTTATTAAAATTCATTCACTGTATTTGAATTTTCTGAAACCGAGTTCAAACGACTTTTTAATGAAACACGAGTTGGTTTTATGACACGTTACTATTCATGAAATGCCATCTCCCAACTCCATAAACATTTGTTTTTTTCTATTCTTTTCTTTTCTTTGACCTTAGGATTGACCTCTTTCTATTATTTTTCGTAATTCCTACACACGATGCACTTTCACAATTGCACCCATAAAAAATCCACCTGAACAAGCATCTGGGTGAGAAATCATGACTATCTTAACGTTTATTAGCACGGTTTCTTATACAATACCTTATTGTACATTTTTTTTTTATAAAATCAGCATAAATTTTGGATTACATGACGGGATCCCCAGTATACGTCGCATAATCCGGTTCTTAAAATGGGTTCATTTACATAGATTACTGCCAAAAAATACATAAAAATCTCGCCCCCAAAAAACGAAACCAACACAAATTCACATCGAAACCTAGTTTTCTTATTGTCCCGTTCAGATGACAACATCATTTTCACGTACATGTATTAAAATACGGACCTAAATACATATATCTTTTGACTAAATCATTTTTAACAAATGAATCTACAAGCAATCTATAGACATAACTATATTATTTTACCCCTTATGTAAAGTCTGAGCTATATCGTTTTAAAACTCATTGTGGTTTTGGATTTCACCTTCACAATGGATGAGCCAAAATTACCATTACCTAAATTATTTTTACCTAGTTTTAGTAGGGGAAAAAATGTGACATATGATATTAGAATAACCACAATGTATGTCAGGCAATAATATAACCCCCATTATCCCATGAGATCTACTAGGGCACTAGGCTATAGTAAACTAAACCATTATATATAGAGTAAAAAATTCAGAAACGTAAAGACGATTGTATATCGTGTAATACCGCTCCAGAGCGATCAGGAGCGCCTCGTTCAAATGTAACACGCTTTCTTATTGGCCACATGTTCACAACATTATCAAGCCATATTCCCACTAAACGAAATTTGATATAAAGCCCAAAATTCACTAATTTACACCTTGTAATTATATCAAAAGTTGCCGATGTGGTAATGAGATCAATCCCACTTGCAAAGTCGAATCTAGGTCTGTATTAAAACCCAACTTATCCTCTATTTTAGTACACATTTAATGTAATCCATTGTCATTTCGTATACGTGAAAACATTTATTGTTATTATACATGTAAATGGTCACCCATTTCCTTTCCAAAATAACCAGTTTCAAATGGGTTTTAGTGGCTTTTTTTTCGTCGCTAGATCCTAGATAGTTTTTAGTTTGCGTATAAAAATACCGATATATACGCGGGCCAACGCCGTAAAACAGCGTAATGGCGTCGTTTCCAAACGCAACCGTATTCCTGCTTATGTTTAGCATTCACAATCCAAAAAAAACTACATGTAGGTACCTACTATGAATAATAAAGTTACATAAATTGAACGTCTTGTCATGAAAAATGCATGATTTTCGTGTACACGTGACGTTACGATCGTGCTGATGATAGCCCAAAAGCTGTAAAAATAAGCATTTGCCCAGTGGAGGAAAAATGGTGAATGTATCAGTGTGTAAAATATATCAAGACTCAAATGACGTGTTATGCAAAAAACTGCAATTTACATAGTTGGCATGTACATAAAACCAGACCAGATTACAAAATGCCATGTTTGGATCACAGATGGCGCCATTGAAATCATAACACAAGTTGATACATGGCGCTTATACAAAACTTATGCAAAACACATGCACGTAAATTAAATGTAATACATTTAAAATTCAACTGCATGCTCGTGTAAATTATATGTAATACAATGTACATATAAATCCATGCATAACGTACATGTATGTATTTTTCATATGTTGTTTTAACATTAGCCCAATTAAATTAATTAAAATATTTTATATTGTCTTAAACAAAATAAGAATAACATTTGCATGGGCATATGTACAATAGGTGTTTCCAAGTGGATGAAATGCGTAAGCACGTCAAATTTAAAATTCAACTATAAACAAAAAGTGAAGGCAATGCATTATGAATGGCATTTTAGTGAAGCGCCGTTGCGATATGGCCACTACCCACGTGATGTAAATTAATGGCATATTGGGGCATTCGGCTTTTAAATTTCAGCTCGACAAAACACAAAGCCGCATGCTTTTGGATATTGAATAACAAGCCGCTAAAATGACGTCACTAGCGCGCACGTGTCCACACAATCCGATTTTTATTTCGTCTACGACGAAATTCGTGACCTGGTCTAGGTTATCAATTTTCAGCTGCACGTTAAACTGCAAGTGTTAAAATAGGGTTTGAAATTGACTTTCCAACATAATGTGCAATGTTACCTAACTGGTTACTGATGCCACCTGGCGGAGAGTGCCAAATTTCATCGTTTTGTCCGTCTCTAGTCAAAAAGGTCAAATTGAGTCATGGGAAAATGTTGGCCGTGCATTATTCACGTGGTATTGTGCTCATCGCCCCCCTTCAACACACAAGATAAATTATGCAGATATTCAAAAGCTCGTAACTGTGGGGATAAAGGGAAAGGACGGCGCGTGCAACAACGATAAAAAGCAGAGGGGGATAAATGGCGTCCCTTGCATTCATTAATAACGAAGGGAGAAGGGCATGGGGCCCCTTCCATTCTCAATTAGAAGTTTTATATGCTGGTACGACCAACACCGATTTAACCTAGCGAACATTAAATAGACGCTACATTCCGCTCTAGTTCATGTCGCCAGACGAGATTTGGCGATATTTTCAACGAGATTCAAGGGGATGGGGGAAGAGTAATAAAAAGCGGGAGAACCACGCCTAATTAAATCCACAATTTGCCACCAAATACTTGACCACTTAATAGATAAATCCGTATTACCCCCATCGTCATCATCCTCCTATATGGGCTCGTTCTGAATAATATAAGTGTATAAACCCGGTCACGAATTTTATCTTGGACGAAATAAAAATCGGACAAGTTCGTTAAATCCTTTTACATGTGAGAATGACGTCATTTCAGCGGATGAAAACTATCTTCAAGAATTGCAGCCTGTCTTTTGACCTGGCTGAAATTTTAAGGCTGAATACCTCAGTCATACATTATGTAATAACGGCGCTTCATTTGATCACGTGTCCAGTGGCCATATCTTAACGTCGCTTCATTAAAATGACATTCAGCATTGCAATCGCTTTTATTTCTCATTTGAAAAAAATCCATTTTATATTTTTGGCGTGGTCACGCATTTTATCCACTTTGTCTTCGTCTAAGACCAGATAAAATTCTTGGCCGGGGCCTTTGGAGTATAATTAGTTAAATTAATCATCGTTGTATACATGTACATGTATGTTCTTATAAAAGCTAAAGTCCAATATTACAATGTCAATATTCCCGCTCAACAACTAAAACTGACTTCATATTTTTAGGCCCAAAAATGCCTTTTGCCACCATCTTGGAATTACTGGTCACGTGTCAACAAAGATGGCGGATTCACTTAACCATGTAGTTAACGTGGATTAATCGGTGACTAAATTTGCTGTTTTGGATTACATTTGTACTTCTGTATCTCGATCCGTCTTTTATGGAGTATTTAAAAAATAATGATTAATTGAGTGATTAGTGCGCGTGTGCGGGTCAAAGGTGACGCGGTGGAGTTCCCCCTGTAAACAGGCAAGTGCTGTTTTATCATAATTTACATGTACAGTAGGTATTTAAACCAAGGTTAAATAAATTTGGTAGTTACATGTATACTAAAAGTGGTTTCGTAGAAATTGCTACTTTGTAATTTGCAAATGGAAAGTGTCTACATTTCCTTCCAAGTTAATTAACCGAGACAGATGTAATGACGTCATTCGCGATGGGGGTCAAATGTTTTGGACAACCCATTCTGTCGCTCGTTGACCTCTGCAATTTATCCCAATTGAAAACTGCTGACGTGAGGCCACATTAATCGAGCTGTCGTCAAGAGGAAGCCAATAAAAATGCATTTCCGGTTTCACCGTCACGTCATTATATAGAAGCTGTTTGGTGTGAAAGTGAAACCCAACGTGTGCAAATGCGGAAATTAAAAGCAGAGGTTTGATGAGGCCTTTATATTGCACCAAATAAACATTTCGCTTTAATTGACTCTGTTTTGTGGTTTACTCTTCCTGAACATGTTGTGGAGGCTATTTGCCTATTTTCCCAAAATTTCCCAGGATTTGTTCAGATTAGTATTAACAACTCTCATCCTACCAACCTAGTAAAAGTGTTAGGGAAAAATATATGTTGTGATGAAATATTAACTGTGGTCACGGATTTCAGCTTGGCTGAAAAATGAAATTCTAGCCAAATTGGTTGAAATCCATTCGCTGCATGAATGCAGTCGGTATTAATTTTGGTTGAATTTGTTTAATTTAGTAAAATTATGCTAAAATTTTAAGTAGGCCTAAAATCATTTCAAAAAATTCAAAATTTCCTAATAATTTCCAAATTTCAAATTCAAATAAATATATAAATAAATATTAAAAAATGTCATTTTAGTAAGTTGATATAAATTCCAGAAAACAATATATATATACCGAATAAACATTAGCTGTAGTCATGGAATGAATAGAGGACTTTCCATAAGCGTTGGCGCCATCTACGGACATTTTTTTCTATCTAGTATTAGGGGTTACAAATTTAGCCACCAGTGGCGCTATGTTCATGCGCATGCGCAGTATTCTTATGGAATGTCCTCCATTTTAGCCTAGCTGAATTCCGAAACTAGGTTGAAATGTGTAGTGGTTTAAACTTGGTGATAAAAACCCCATTATTTTGTCAAAAGTTGAGCTATTTATTCATTCAACTTTTAGTTTTTTACTTGATTCAAGCATAATTTAAATTAGTTCCGGTAATTTCGCAAAAGTTTTCCTGTCTTTACTTTTTCATCTCATTTTCACCGAAATAATTTTACGACATAAGAACCTTCATCTAACCAAAAACGAGTCGGCCATCTTGTTAAAAGTAGAAAAGTCATTTTTTTGAAAATATTGTCCAATTACTAACTCTTAGTTGGGTGCAGTGCACGAAGGTGGATTAAATCGTAAAAATTTCATTTCGTTTTACAGCCTTTAGTAATAGACGTGCCATAAGCCTATCATTTGAAAATAAATTTTATGTAAAACGCTGCACTGCGGTACAACATGATAAAACGAAACTTTACTACACCATTATGGGGTGCGTTTCAAGCAGCGAAATATTTAATTTAACATTTTTACATTTACTTAGAATGGGGAGGACAAAATAAAGTTGGGAGATGGGGGGATATAATGCTTTTTAACACGCCTTGTTTATCACCTAATAGAAATGTAACGTCTGAAGTTCCGCAATTCCTGAAATTTTGTTACCTGTGTTGACTACAAACCAATTTAACCCGATTTAGTTAGCTCAGGTCACGAATTCTGTCCTTGAATTCTTTTGTACATGCGCGAGTGACGTCATTTCAGAGGAAACTATATCTATCATCAAGCATGTGGCTTAAGATTTACAAGCTGAATTCTCCCAATGGCGCTTCATTGTCATCACGTGATCAGTGGTTACAATGTAACGGCGCTTCATTAAAATGTTTGCATCCTTAAATTTGACGAGGTCACGCATTTTATCCACTCGTTCACTCGCGATCACGAATCTTGCCTGGAATTTATTCGATTTTTTATTTCGTCTAAGACAAGATAGAAAACGTGAATGGTTTGTGCTATTGTTAAATTATAATTCTGATGAAACTGGTTAGTACCAGATAAAACGCACCTTGGACCAAGCTCTTAATCGCTTTAATAGTCTGTGGTTTAAAATGGCGTTGACGCAACAGGCCATTTAACTCGTGAAATTGTCGCTATCGACATAATAAGAGTTAATTGCATGATACATGTATTCATGGTTTGAAAACCCACTGCCATGTAATGACAGGAAAAATTTCAAACGTTAAAATGTTGGAAAACAGCCAAAGTAAATAATGCTGTATTTAATTTTGCAACAAACTAACAACGTGAATATTTTGATATGACCGAAATTGCCACGTGGTGTAATTTGGTGTGAATTCAACACCAGGAATGCACAGGAGGTACTTTATTCAAAATGAATTTGAAAATCGTAGTTGCTGAAAGGTAACTTCGGTTTTTAGTCGATACACCCAATGCATTAGTAAATTAAGTGTACGTGATATGAATTGCTCGCCATTTGTCGTTATGCTGGGCCAAACCCAACCTATAAACATTAAAGGGCCTAAGGGCTTGAATGCTTATCAAAATAATCGGCGTTGTTTCCAATGCACTGTTCTGTAAACATGCCATTAACGACCCTTGACAAGTCCAAATACATGAAATTTCAGCTGTTTTTATCCTCTTGAGATTTGGCGTGGTTACGCGTTTTATCCATTTGAACATTTATAATTTTCATTTCGTCTTAGGCAAAACTGAATTGAAGACTGAAGCTTGTAGCCTACATGTATTTACAATGAGAGAGAAACGTGTTTTAAGTCAAAAACTTGAAATTTCTGCTGTTTTTTATCCTCTTGAGATTTGGCGTGGTCACGCGTTTTATCCATTTGAAGATTTTTAATTTTTATTTCGTCTTAGACAAAACTGAGTTGATTATTGAAGCTAGCCTATGTAGGTTTATTTACAATGAGAGAGAAACGTACATTATTTCAACACCTTACTGTTTTTTATTCAATTGATACACAACTAACTCGTGGTTTGTAAACAAAATACGGTAATTTCATATTTTGTATCGAGTCCTTTTTCATCTAGCATGTACTATAGGGATAAGTCCTAATTTGATTTCGTCCAAGACAGAATTCGTGACAGAAGCTACTTAAGTTTCAATTCATTAGTTATGAAGCAACTGGGCATAATTCCATGATAAATTTGTCATTGCTTAATGGTGAAGCCGTTTCTCATCTGAGTACAATTAGCTTTGTACATGCAATAACATAATGAGACAACTTAAAAAAACACGCTATATGGAGATCCACATAATATGTTAGGCCTAATCTCATTATGTTTTCATCTGCAGTAATTTTCCAATTGAAAGCAATTCGTGTTGTGGCTAAGGGGTCTTTGATTGTCCCCTATCCCCCTCTCTCCCTTATTACCCCTTTTTCATGTGCAATTTACAATGCTACGTGTATTATACCAGTACGTGGCGTGATCCCATTCGACAATTTGTCTCTTATTATTATTGTTATTATTACTTTTGCCCTATTATTATTAATTTCCTGGCTTGATGACCTATTATTATCTCCAATTGAGACAGCCTGGTTGGAAAAGTTGGTGTTTCTCCAATTCACACAAAAAACTGGTCTGCTTGGAGGCCATTTTTTTACTCTAATGTCTATTTTTAGGATTTTCGGTTTTATATAAAATCGTTAGATATTCAAGAAAGCCTTCAGTTAGTAAACAACATACAGTAAAATCTGCTATAGGATGACCACCCCAAAAATCGCCCAATTCGGTCACTGTATACAGGTGGTCACCATACAGAGAATTTTTATAAGGAAAACATATCGGTAAGCACTAAAACCAATTCATGAAAAGTGGTCACTATACAGAGGTGGTCACTTTGCCAGGTTTTACTGTACAAGGATGCACAAGGTGTAGGTTTTAAGATTTCATACTCTGAAAGTGCCAATCCTAGCTTTTTGAGATATTAGTCCAGGTCACGAATTTTATCTTGTTTTAGATGAAAATAGATTTTATAAATTATATATTCATGCATGTGTGATTTGACGTGGTTAAAATTTACAACCTGAATGTACCTTGTTATAATGCAACGGCGCTAAATTTAATCACGTGTTCTGTGGTCGTATCGTAACGGCGCTTCGTTGAAAAGCCATTCAGGATGCAAAACTCAATTTTCATCCTCTTTACAAATGTACCTTAAATTCGGCGAGGTCACGCATATTATCCACTTGACTGGCATGCGCACAGCTATTTGTCCTGCACAGATGTGTTTATTTCGGCTTAATTCAAGATAGCTAGAGTACGTGACCAGGACAAGCGATTCAAAATAAGCTATTTCTTTGCTATTAATGTCCAATATATAGTTTCATTTCTAAAGCCTTATAAAGTTGGTTTAAAAAATTGGCGTCTAGGTGGCGCTGAATCGGTTTAATAGGAAGCCATAAAACTTATTTAATCTGTTTACGACGAAAGTGAGCCAAGTTAACAAGCTTCAATGACGTAAGTGTAACATCACGGCCCCGATTTAGCAAGATAACACGTACGAATTAGTAAAATATTTCAGCCGATCGTTTTATGGCCTTTTCGAGGAAAATTTCGGATATTCGTGTCAAAAAACAAGCTAATTTTGGATGCACGCCTTTAAAACCCAAGTTAAAACTTAGAAAAATGTGGCACAGAAATGCAACATCGTTTGTTCTGTCAGATCTGGAATTTTAAGGGTTAATTCCTACATGTTTTACGATTTTTTTTACATAATTTTCCTCGCAAATGTTTAGCTTCGTGCAATATACATGTACTGTCTTGCACCATTCATAAACCAGATTCATTTACAGAGATGACTGAAAAGGGGTTGTTAACATATTCTATATTTTTAATAAAAAATAACATTTCGGCTTTTTACAGCTTTTTATGAGCTGTCCCCATCGAGATGCGCTATTTTGATTGGTTCCTGTGTAGCTATTAGCCAATAGATGCCAGGGACCGTTCATAAAACACGTGGATTTATAAGATAAGCACGATTACTTGCTGTGGGTGGATGAAAGCCATATTTAATGGCAATTTGCTAACCCTCTGATGTAAAAAAAAAAAATGGAATTAATGACACCCCGCTGAGGGGATAATAAATCGCGTTTATTATTAGACTAAATCGCATCATCTTTGGCAGGTGAAACCGTGCATAGGCTTAATAGAGACAGACAATGGCCTATAGGTTATTTTTACCAGATGCTTAACTCACTCCAAATCCAGTTTGGCAAACAAAAAAAATTGTTTCATTCCTATCTTAATATCCATGCCTACACACATTCCTAAACCTTAACGAATTTATAAATAAAAAAAATCAGATTTTTCATCTTTGCAATTATAAGATTGCGTGACTAGCAAATTCAATTGACAAATTGTAATGATGTGAAATGATCTGGTATTAATTATCGATAGAAATAATTACCCAACTAATTATGCAGTGTAATTATAATAAGAGGAACATGGTTAATACATCGATCTTGCTTTTTTTTTAAAAAAGGTTAAATTTTAGATGAGTCTTCAATTCTATAGGCCAATACACAAAACCGACCAGGGTTACTACATACCTAATATGATTCATTTTAAGTCAGGGAAATCCAAACACATGTTTATTCAAGACCTAGGGTTTATTATTTTTATTTCTTCAAAGCTAGTATTAATAAAATAAAAAAAAGAAATTTACGAGAAATGAGCATTTAAGGTTTCGGTGTTTTATTTGCCTGATATTTCAATAATAAGGGAAATCCCCTAAGCATTGCGCGAAGTTATTAGAAAATGTGAGGGGCGAGCTCTTAGGGAATTCCCCTACCACCCTGGGTTTATTCGAGACCAGGAATTCATTAGCAATTACGCTTGTTAACAACCCGGGGTTTAATCAACTACAGTGTACATGTACATGTAAAGGTAGCTAATCCAAATTGGGTATACAGTATGTTGTATTTTTGACGCCAATGCTGTAATTAGATTGTAAAATCAGGTTGTCATCATCCTCAGTCCAAACAAAAAAAGCAATTAGTCTTAGTGATTAATTTCAGTCTTTGTATTTTTTCTATAGATTTTTGTTATCCAGATTTCACGCTACATCGAATTCGTTTATATAATAAGCTGCGGTCGTTTAATAAGCGTTTTGAACTTAATTGAGCTACTCGAGTTAAAAGTATACAAGAACGCCTTCTTAATTGTCAGGAAAAATAATCTTTATTAAAAAAAACTCCCTCTCTTTTGTTATCAAAATTTCCCTACTTTTTATACATGTAATATATAATAATACTCGGTTGAAGTGGCCTATTATATTGGTCGAGACATTTAAAGCCACAATTTTTAGTTATAAACCAAAATGGCGCCTGTTAATAATAGGGTTTTTCCATTGTAATTTATATCCTCGCTCGTATTCAATAATTCTTATCAAACACGAATGCAATTTTTCGGATGTATTTACATTCATCTGGCAATTTGTTTGGCCGAAGCCCATTATAATGAATAGGCCTAATAACAATTTAAAAATGAAGGCGGATAGAATGAAGCATTCAATTGTGTTATTTTGAAATAAAAGGGAGTCGATATCGCGTTGTTGATTTAGGTACGCACGAAAACCACTGTATTATATCGTGAAGGTACTTTTAGGTGTATTGTTTGGGAAGCACGGTTCACATGTATCTTAACAAAAGCCACATTTTTATAACAAAAGAAAAATGATGGGACAATCGATTCGTACGGTAGCTCAAATTGGGTCGCTTATTAATTGTAAAAATAAAATTAAACCCAAAGATTTAGGCCTCCGAAGATTAAATGAGGATGAAAAATTATTCTCTAGTCGTGTAGAATTGAATAAATTTATGGTTTGGGATCAGGAAAAACATAAGTGTATTTAAAAAGTTGAAGTTTCTAAATCAACATCCTTGGATTTTATGCACTCAAACTACACTCAACCTTCTTTACATTTTGTTCAGTTTTTCAAAATTTTGTTCCTTTTGCAAAAAGGAAATTTATGAGAAAAAAAAATAACAAATTATTTAGAAAATCTGAAGTGCGCGAACTCGCTAAATTTAATGAAAATAAAAGTGAAGGCAATGCAACCTGAATGGCATTTAATTGCAGCGCCGTTACGATGTGACCACAGAACACGTGATCTAAACAAAGCGCCGTATGAATGGGGGCATTCGGTATCTAAATTTTAGCCATGTTAAATAAAACACAGACGCATGCACGAGGATAGTTATTAATCCGCTGAAATGACGTCACTCGCACAATTAATTGCACAGATAGTTTTTTTTTAAAATGTCAATATTAATTTCGTCTAAACCAAAATTCGTGACCTCTTCTGAATTATTATTATATAATGAGAATTGCAAGGCAGAGGGAATTCTTGAATTGTATCGATAAAGCAAATTTGTCCCGGTCACGTATTTCATCGTTAAGCTTCATTTTTGGAAATTTATGTCAACTTTACCGTATACCTCCCATGTACATTAATTTAAAAAGAGGTTACATCCATTTTTTGCCAATTTGACAAGCGTTTTACCTACAATGTACATCACATACATTATATGCCAACAACACAGGATTGTTAAAAATGTGAAGTTAATCCTGTGGATTTGTAGTAAATGTGATACCGCTGGAAATTGGTTTTATAAAAGTGCAAATTGTGAGTAATTTGAGCATTTCTGAGATTCCCCTCTCCCGATAATAGCATTTAATTTGGTGGCCAAGCAAGCCTCCTATTCCCCCTCCCAAAAGCTACTTTCTCCACTGGGGGGGAATCTAAAAAGTGCAGATTGCAAATTGTAATCCGGTCATTCGTATGCAAATCACGTTGCATTCGCATTGTGAGAGATTTGTGTTGAAACTTAACATCTTCATGAATGCAACGATAAAGGGGAGTGTATAATTACGGTCATAAATTGCATCGTGCCTTCTGCTCGCCCTCACTCCCAGACGCCCAGAGGCTATTATTTCATAGAAATTTCGTAGGGGGAAAAATATCTTATCTGCATTTTATATACGATAAAATTACCTTTTTAACATGTGAAGGGGATGCGAGAATTCTCTGCTACAAAAATCTCAACAATTTTTTTTTTTGTTCATTACAAAGTCCTTCATATATTGATGTTTCTGCAGTGCGGTAAAAATAAACCCTCTATTTATTCAAGACGAATTTTTTTTTTTTTGCGTACCAATTATTAATATACTGCCTAAACTCATCTTAACGCTAATTTTTATAGCAAATTATTCTGTTGTGTGGGGAAAAATAAAGATTTTTTATGACCATCATTACGAGCTTAATTATGGAAAATAGATAATTGAGGGAGTACATGCAACTTCATAAACATGTCAATTTTTTGGGAAATTTACCTTGCAAAGAGTAATTTTGAAGAAATACATCTATAATTTTCGCCTCACTTAACCACTGCACTTTTGATAAATTATAATCAGCAGCATATTGAACAACATATTTTTATTATGATAATTTATTTCTTCACTTTGTTGTGAAAAGCTGGTAGTATCAAGTTAAAATCTATATTTTAGATGAAATAAAAATATGATAGTCAATTCAATTCTATTTATTACTCTGCAGTCACCATAAAACATGCCAAAGTGCCAGATTTTTAAGAAGAGATTGTTTGTGCGTCTGCGCATGCGCGAGAGACGTCATTTCGGCGGATTGGTATTGTATCCTCAAGCATGCGGCTAAAATTTAAAAGCTGAATACCCCAAGCATACATGAATACAGTAATGACGCTTCATTTACATGTTCATCACGTGTTCAGTGGTCATAGCGTAACGGCGCTTCATCGAAATGCCATTCAGCATGCATCGTCTAAGCATTTGCCTTTACTTTTATTTCTGTTTTTCCTAAATCAAAAAAGACGAAATAGAAAATGTGACCATGTATGTGCTCCAGGATTCCTTCGCTGGAAATGATGTTAAAATGAGCTAGAAGGGGAATTCCCCATTTTTATACATTAAATGCAGGGCAAGTTGTGTGTGCCATATCTAGACTTTTGTGATCACTAATAAGTACATGTACTGGCTATATGAAAGCAAATGTTTTATACGTGTTGAATTTCCCTGACTTGTATACAAAATAAATCACTTTTCCCAGACAATTCTTGGTTTTCCAGGCTCCTTGTTTTGATATTCAGCCAATGGCATCGTACATCAATAAACACGCTGCTATTACATATCAATAGTAATCATTATAGCTTTACATTTCTCACAATTTCATTTCAAAAAATAGCACGGTTGAGAAGCTTTCCCTTCAGGCGAATCATATATATAACTTCGTTATAAATATGGACTGAAAGAGGTGTATTGATAGTGCAGTAAATTATCCTTTTTGACAGCTTTATGCGAGGGGAAAAATGCCAATGATGATTCGTTTCTCGAAATAACATTATAGATTTCTACACTCCATAAAACTCTCATTTGAATTGACAATCTACATGAAAATCTGGCAACATACAATGTAGGCCTATATAGCAAGAGAAATCATTCAAAATATTCAAAATCCGAAAATGAGTTTATTTTTATTGTTTGCATTGATTACTGCATACTTTCCCAAAAAAATTCATGGTCTATACATTAACAAATTCCAATTTTGGTATACACGTATAAGAAAGTACAAACTTTCTCAGGCACTTCAACATCCATTTTCTAAATCGTGATCCACGTCACATTTTTTTTTATGCAATTGTGATAATTGATGACTACATAAACCAGGAGAAACGTGCACGTATCAAAAAGCTAATTAAAAAAATGTTAGCTTTTATATAGTTAACTTCTTTTTAATCCTGTATACGTGAGCAACAAAATACAATGTATAATGCTGCCTATCTGCTATTTAAAAAAATCCTTTTGTTTCTTACGCAAGGTCTTATTTAAACGCAAACTACACGATATTAAATCATATAAATGTATAGCTAGCAAAACATATCGTTTACGAATAGGCCTACTACCTGTGAAACCAAGGCTATATCTTAAGCAATATAAATTTCTGATGACACACGGTGACATGAGCTTCTTAAATCCGGTCAATTCAAATTTGATTAAGAAATAGTGTTGATTTTCATAAAATGGTTCATTTCCCAAAATTTCTTGACAAAATGTAGGATGCAATCTCTGGTCACGGATTGTTTAAGACGAAATAAGGACAAAATTCGTGACCTCGACTATCTTTAAAGAATATAATACAGATTTTTGTAAACCAGAAATATAATTGAAGGGCATTCCAATGAAGAGCCGTTACGATATGACCACTGAACACGTGATATAAAAGAAGCGCCATTGCGTGATTTCAGCGGTTAAATATCTACCCTATACTAGTAGCATGTGGCTGAAATTTAAGCACTGAATCATATCACTATAAGACAAGATTGTATTGCATGTGCCGTTTTCGTGTGACGTCATTTCAGCTAATTAAAACCTGTCTTTAAGCATGGCTAAAATTTAGAAACTTAAAGTACATGTATACAGTACCTCCTTCTGAAATGAAAAATATGTTCTTATCCTCTTTCAATTTGACGAGGTCACGCATTTTATCTAAATGGATATCTTGGCAGAACTATGTGCGATTTTTATTTCGTCCATATGACAAGATAGAATCCGTGACCGGGGCTAAAAGTTCAAGTAATTAAAAAGAAAATCCCATCGCATAAGTTGATAACGGCTAGAAATTACAGCGTCAACGTTCTGCATTGTTAATCCACTTTTATGTAAATTAGTCGTGTCGGTCCAACCTCTTCGCTGATAAACACATTTGCCATTACTGCAAGTTGTTCCCACACAGTGTACATAAATTTTAACATTCGGTAAATACAGCGTGAAATTTATCACCTCTGACTAACGACCGGCACCAGAGCGTAGTCATGAAAACATATTTATCGTTCACCGAAATATGTAATTACGACAAGAATTTTCACATTATTTGAGGTTGCCTTTTAAGGTCTTAGATTTCGATTCTGGAAAGAGTTGTTCAAAATGCAACAAACACTTTTAGTGCATATCGATCTGTTTGGTCAATGCCTCACTTTTCCCCTCATCCGACCTTTTATTTATCCCATACGTGGTCTATTTAACACATGTTTCATACTTTAGTGTATTTCGTAATCGGATTTCAGCATTCACTCGATACCAAATCTCTTAAAATGCAACCTTTTAAGCCGGACGTTTCATTTACATGTACGTGGGAGTAAATAAGTGCATATTTTCTTATAGCATTATAAATCTGTTTCAGCTCAATTAAAAACATTAGAGGGTCTTTACTGGAGCGTCATATTCGCCTTTTAAGACCTTCCTTATAAGCCTAGTCTACAATGTCCGTCTTGTCGTCAGTCTTGCATGAGCATGTAAGACTGACGACAAAACGTTACTTGTAGACCAGATTTTAGACGAAATGAGTGACGTAATTTCAGCGGATTGATATCTATCCTCAAGCATACGGTTGTGTTTTGACGTGGCTGAAAGTTAGAAGCTAAATGCATCACGTGGTCAGTGGTTATATCTTAACGGCGCTTCATTGAAATGCCATTCAGGATGCGCTACTTCACTTTTATATTCTGGTTTTGCAAGAATCAGTTTTTCATTCGCTTTAAATGTTGCCCTGTCACGCATTTTATCCATTTTGCATTTATCTTAACCAGGAATTCGTCCGATTTTTATTTTCGTCTAAGACAAGATAGAACTCGTGACAAGTTTTTTTGCTACTGTAATGAAGTTTTTACTAAAAAAAATTTCTGAATTTCTTTTCCCCATTATATCTACAGATGAAGTGTTTCAACTCGAGAATCCCTGACCTTTTTCTTCCTTTTATAGTCAGTGTTACTATGAGGCAATAAATGCACCATTATAGTAGTGATTTATAGTCGCCATACAGTATAAATCTAAAAATGTGCCCATTCGGTACCCTAATCAAAGGATATAGATTGCACTAATAACCAAGATTTTTCTGGAAATACTATTGAATTTCCGTTCGATGCTTGAATTTCCAACGAAAGGTCAAGGCTGCATCGTCGCGCCACCTTGTGCGACCTCGAAAAGTTAGTTTTGGAAAATTGGTCCCCCTTTTACGAGTTTTTCCATATAACGCATGACCAAGCAAGTTGAACGTATCAAAGGGAAAGCTACAGGTATACTGGTGTGTGAGTACATTGTAATAATAAAAATAATAATCATAATAATAATAATAATATTGTAAAAATGGGCAAGAAAGGTCACGGAAAACCCAGAATAAGCAAGCTATGAAAAAAAGCGCTTACATCACGAAATGGTTGGCAATAATCACGTATTTTTTATCCACATTATGGTTTTCATTGTTTCCTCAAAATGTGTGGGACGTCAGGGAAGAGTGGGGAAAATTGGTTTATTTTAAGATCAAGGTCTCCACCATCGTGTTAAAACTGCCATTAAATTGGCCACTTAATAGGAAAATAACAACCATACGTGTATGGAAAGCTGTTATTTTTAATTTTCAGCTCCATTTTGTAATTTATAGGCTACGGTGGGATTTTGCTCGTATATTAAAGCTCAAACTGCAGTTTATATGGCAGCTAATGATACACCGAACTATAAAATCAATTCATAAAACTTATACTCTGTAAAGCAGGATGCTAAAGAAAGCTCTTTATGGCTTACATGGAAATTTAGCCAGTTTTTAAGCGAGACAAAATGTTGAAAGATTTTCTTAATACCGATAATTTTACTTTTGTAAACTAATTTTGTCTTAGACGAAATCAAAATAGCCCAAACTGTGACGTTCATTTCAGCGGATTAAAATCTATACTCAAGCATGTGGTTCTTGCTGTGACGTGGCTGAAATTTATAAGCTGAATATCCTAGCCATATCGCAACGGCGCTTCAAAAAAAAAATGCTATTCAGGATGCATTGAAGTCACTTTTCGCTAAAATCTCTTTTAATTTAAAAATCCTCTTTATATTGTCACGAATTTTATCCTCTAAAAATGTGTCCAAATTTTGTCAAAGATAAAAGTCATGACCGTGACAAAGGAACGCTAAAGTTCAAATAACTCACGTTCTCTAAATGTTTACAATACGTTTTGATGATACACAATGTCTCTACGTTAGCAATACCTTGCATTGTATTTTTTAATTATTGCATTCAATTCGTATTTAATGTATTAAAATATAAATCGTCTCGTTCTTTGCCTATAGTAGGCTGCTTCTCTGAAAATTGTTTACGAAATACTCCCAGCATACAGATATTCGCATTTAAATGTCTCTAACAACAACGTAAATTCATCATGAAATATCCAGGATCTATAGAAAAACGAGAAATGTAGGCTTAAAGTAAGTGAACCGTATTCCCCACAGGCCAATGCTTCCTCCGCAATGCAATGAAAAATGGCGAGGAAATTGAGCTAAGGTTTTTTCCCCCGAAATCCCACATAAATATATTTAAGCCTCGCACGCATCATTATGCTTTTCATTTCCGTTCACGAAAATAAAAGCTAGCCATTTTTAGTGTTGCCAACGAGGAAATAACGATAAGGAAGCTTTTAATTGAGCGCCTCCAACCGATACGTATACACATGTACATTTATTTTTTTTACAAAATTTATAAAACAATATTTTATTCAACATGAAATATGGGATCCCCTGCACAGAAATGAAATTTTCTACTTCCCCGACTTTCTCAGTTTTTAAAGCAATTTTCCCTGACTATACTGGGAAATTCAAAAATAATGCAAAATATGCTTGACAAAAACAAAAAAAAAAAGAAACTCGTTTCATTCTTCAAATTATAGGCGAGGTCATGAATTTTATCCACTTCATGTATAGCACATATATATCCTACTAGAAATTTGTCCGATTTTTATTTCGTCCAAAACAAAGTAAAAAATAGAAAACGTAACTATGGCCTACTACTAGCGAGTTAAAGCTGTACAATCGATTACGATACGTTTACGATTAAGATTTTAGCGAATGGCGATACATCTGTTGGTACCCACGCATGCATGTATGCGGTTGATGACGCATTAATCGTAAACGTATCGTAATCGCTCGTGCAGCTTTATCTCTCTAATAGTGCACAAAATATGAAAATAAGACTAGTAGAATTAACCCTAAATCCTTTTTTTTCCAGAAAATACAATTTTTATATAAAATTGTTTTAGTTAATTTCAGACACGCCTGTCATAATAAATGTGACATTTTGAACATTGCGCAAAATTATCCCCCTTTTTTTAGCTATTAATCTTGATTAATGAAATGCTTATAAAGCCGTGAAAAGCCTAAAACCATGAGAAGCTTATTAAACTAGTCTCTGTCTAATAAAAACAAGTCATTAAATGTAATTACACGCGTACGTGAAGCTAGTTTTCAACGCTGGAAAATTTAGGAAACACGGCTGGCACAACTGGACAACTCAACCGAAAATATATATAAAAAAATATATAAAACCAGTTTTTCCATTAAATGTAAAGTCGGTGAACGGCGGAGGAAATTGATAATCCATTATATAGAAAACCATGCAGTTTATTCGGAGGAAAAGTTGAAATAGCTTGGCAAGGTCAGGAAAAAGTTTGAGGATAAAAGCTACCAAAACGTACGCAAAAACGAAGAATTTTAAATTAATAACGAGAAACAAAAATATGGTAAAAGGAAAAGGGTGCAGATAGATGAAAAATGGGATAAGTAGAATGAGGAAAGTAATAGAAATTATACGAGTATCAGACCAGGTCAAGAATTCTATCTTGTGAAGCAAATATCAATGAAGTGAAGCTAAAATCAAGATTAATAAAACTGCTTTGTACATATGCACGAGTGGCGTCATTTCAGCGGCTTGGTTTTCTATCCTTAAAACATGTGGCTTTTGTTTTGAACTGGCTGAAATTTAGAAGCTGAATGCCCCGGTCATATCGTAACGGCGCTTCAGTAAAATGCCATTCGGGATGCATTAACTTCACTTTTCTCTTGAAAATGTACATGTAGACATCTGTATTTTTTATTCTCCTTAAACTTGGCGTGGTCACGGATTTTATCCACTTGGCATGCAAGTTAGGGTACACAAATCTTTACAAAAAAATTGTTTATTTGTATTTCGTCTAAATCAAGATAATTTAACCCAAAAAATTAAAAGCTTTTAAACGAAATAGTAAAGTGTGGAAACTGATAAGAAAATTGAATTAAAATACAGATAAAACAATCTAAAAAACAGTTTAACCACAAAGGGGAATTTCCCATTTCAATATAAATGTATCTTCATGACCGGCTGATTGTACAATCTCTTGACTTTTATTATAATTATAATAACATGCTACGTGAAAACAAATATATATGTTGAATTCCCCTGACAAGACAAAAAAAAAAATATGTGAAAATCATGTCGATGTTAAAATGAGTTCAAAGGGGAAATTCCCTATTTCAATAGATGCAGACTTTTGTGATAACACTACTAACTGGCTATGGGAAAACAAATGCCTTTTACAAAGTGAATTAATTTTGTTTGTGGTTGTTGTGAAGGTTTAGTATATTTTAGAGTATGAACTTTTCGAGCTCTCCTTTTTCCAACTAGATGTGGATCGATTATTGATCGCTCCTCTCCATGTCATCTGTGACTAGCTTCCGCAACATCAACTTTTCCCTCGTCCAATAACATCGCTCGTTGCCACGCACTCGAAACCATTTTTACATGTAAATATAAATGCGCTTTCATCTCAATTGTATTCCCACCGGGATTTTTGGCGTGTTCTTAGCAAAGCCCTGATCCCCAGAAGCGGAGAAAAGGAGATTGGGGATCGGTAAAACGTCTCTCTTTTGCCAACAAATGTCACGCATGGCAGCCATCTTTTCCCTTTGCCACCTTCCGTTGCAATGGGCTCTCGGCGGGACTTCAATAGGGCTATTTTGGCGTGTTTTCAAAAAACGATACGTCATCGGGAATCATGAGGACGAGCTGAAATAGCCTAATCACAAATTCCTCTATCCGTGAAGCGAGGGAGATGATTCCTCCTCCTCCTCCACCCTCAACCACGTGACAAGGTATTGAAAAGATACAAGTTTGAAATGTGGCATAGACATGATCCAATCGCTGTGCTGAAAAATATACTCAAAATGCTGCATAGCCAGGGATCCCACAGGAATAATCCCTTTCCCTGACTTTTCCAGATTTTAAACTAATAACTGGCTATTGGGAAACAAATGGCATAAATTATTCCTCTGTTTTTCTGAATGAGTCATTTTTCCCAGATCATTTCGATTTCCCTGACAATTCCAGGTTTTCCACATCTACAGTGTAGCCTATGATAATCCTATGAATATTGTCTCTAGATTAATTGAAATTAACGTAAAATGTTAGAAGGGAAAATCCCTATAGGAAGGCTGTTGAATTTTCTGATAAATAATAACTATTCCAGGTCAATCCAATTTCTCTGACAATTCCAGGTTTTCAAGATCTATCTGGTAACCCATGGTAAGCATGGTAACCCAATGGATATTGCATCTAAAATTATTTTTAAAATTAAGGTAAAATGTTAAAAGGGAAAATCCCTATACAGTAAGACTGGTGAATTCCAGGCGGTCACAAATTTTCCGATAAATATTGATTATTTTAGGTCAATCCAATTTCCCTAACAATTCCAGGTTTTCCATATCTATGCTGACCCCTATGGATATTGCGTCTATATTTATTAAAATTAACGCAATGTTAAAAGGGAAAATCCCTACAGGAAGACTTTAATTTTCTGATAAATCATAAATTATTATATGAACACAAATGAAACATTTATACATGTACATGTATGTTGAATAGCCATGGCTGATTGGCTATTCAAAATCATTTTTCAATACAATTCCAGGTTTTCAGGTCTGCTAGTGCAAAAATGCCAAACTTGGACTAGAGTATAGTAAAAACCTGTTTGAGTCTCTGCTATGCAATCTGATACATGATTAGAACTGTGGCGAGGACATAAGAGGCTGAAATGCATCCTTTGCTTCAAGGTGGTCTTGGTTTTTATCATTCGCCATTTTTTCCTATTCTTTTGACAACTTTTCAGTCAGTCAGCGTCTTATCATGAACCCAACTGTACTTAATTTTAAAATGTCTGCTAAACTGGTCACACACACTGGCCTCAACATGCGAGGTCGTGCCAATGATCATGCCAAGAATTAATCATACAAAAAGCAGAGAAAGGAACACGAGAGGGAGCCACTGGAGTTGACCCTGACAAAAGGTCGTTACCACCGTTCGGGTTCATGGTAAATGTACGGGGAAAGAATTGGTGTTTCAAAGAACAAATTCGTGGTGGATGTTAATAATGCATTACTTGCAGGACCCTCACTCGTTAAACACTTTAATAGGGCGAATGAACAAAGGGTTTTTTCATAGCTTATAACGGACAATTATCCCTTAAATTTTCAAGGATCCTTTTCCACCCTATTTTTTTTCAAAGAATCGTAAAGGCTATAGTACTAGGCCTACACTTATGTATTTATCAAGTTATTTATAGTGTAGAATAATTTATTTTTTATTCAACAAAATCTCATTCCTATAAAAAAGGGAGCTTTTGGCCGTCCTTTTAATAAAAAAATCCATGAAATTTCAAAGTATGTTGAAATTCCTTGTAAATATGGTAACCCCAGTTGGAATATAAAGTTCCAAACTAATATGTATAAGTACAAAAAATGTATTGAGCATATTATGCTTAAAATCGAACAAAACAAGTTTTTTATATAAATTTGTATTGCATGTAGGCCTATACTGTCAAAATTAAATTTGAGAATGGTTGGTCGATGTACTAGTACATGGACATGTATTAAATTTCATGCTGTAGGTCTAAATCAAAAATTTCTGCTAAATATAGCAGCATATGTTTGAATTTAAGATACCAAACAAAGTATTTTAGTGATAAAATAGGGAAATTGGGCTGTGTACTATAGTATTAATAGTGAAAATACATCAAGCAGGACTTATTTTTCATATAGGCCTACAAAGCAACTCCATAGTATATCCATAGAGTCCATTCGTACTATAGGATAGTTTAGCACGAATTTCAAGCATTATTCCTATCTTTATACCATGTGCTGAAAGTTCAAGTACAATTTCCGATGCCATTTTAGAGACGACTTTACACCCTGTATAATGTGTATCGAATTGTACGTTGGAAAATGAATCTACTGTAAGTTATTGCCATTGTCACAGTAAATACAATGAACAAGTATATGAAATGGAAAAGTTATCGAAGCATTAAGAGGCCGCTAAATCACTACCTCTTATCACAAAACGTCGTTAATTCATATACGTATATCACTGCAGGGGGCGCCACTTCAAATCACGCCATTATAGGGCTTTTTATTTGAAAATTTGCGAATTTGCAGCAACCCCCTCCAAGCACAGGGTATAATATCGTAATTTACAGAACGGTGGGAGGCCAAGTTAATTTTTTATGTATTTTCAATGGCAACACGCGCCGTGAGCCGAATATCCGGCATTTTAATCGTAATCAGGAGCCGAACCCTAGTTTTATATGATTATGATTTTTTTTTTATTTGGAGGATATACGCTATACTTCACTCGAGATGTGTAGGATAAGCTACTTAGGATAAGCAGTATTTATAAGGTTCCCCTCCTACGCTTTTTTTGGTCATGCAATTTCGGTTTAAGCACCCCCTGGCGGTAGGCTATATTGGCTTTTACCATTTAGATACATGTATTTGAATTTCCAATATAGCTGCTTCATTTTTTTGCAAATGTTACAGGGTTCCCATAGAAACAATTTTTCCTGAAATTTCTGAATTAAAAAATATCACCGACCATCTCCGACTAATAATTGTAAAATTGTCTAACAGCGTCTTGTCTGGTTATTTACAATATCCTGCAAATCACCACCTTGATTGGCATCCCACAAACTACTATTAAAAAGTTTTTTTTAATTAAAACTCACAACTAATTAAAATGTTTTTAATTAAGAGGTTGAAGAATATTCGTGCTATAACTGGCTATATGAAAATTAAGTGTAATAAGCCTATTTTTGCTGAATAAGCCGAGATTGCTTTAATTATATATTAAACAGTGGGACGAAGTATATCAGTTAACATCTAAATTAACTACATGTTTTAAAGATAAAAGTTTCAAAATGGCCGTCCACAATAATGTAAATCGAGATTGCCTATCACTAATATAATAAATATACTGAATTTCAAACTCCGAAAGTCAAAAGGAAAATTCCTCAGATTGCGTTACAAATGTCTAGTGCATGGGTTTATCAATCGTATCTTCGTTGTTCAGCAGCTTCAAAATAATGGATTATGTTATCGAAAGAAATTAACATCCATTTCTGACAACGTCACCATTGAAGGACTCCTATCTGATACGAAACTTAATGAGACTGGCTTGCGTAATGAACGTACAGGTGGTTGATATGTGGCCAAAAACATCTTGAAAATGTGTTAGTAACGATAAATGTAACAGACAAGGCTGAGCAGATGAGTGATTAACTGATTAACCGCATATTCTTCTCGCTTTTTAGTAGGCACATGATTACAAACGTCGCTTATTATCAAGGCTTCACTTTTTTGGCACGAATCCGCTATGGAATTGAATGGGATTTGAAGGCGAGAAATGAAGCCCGATAGCAATTTTGCTTAATCGTGGTAATAATAGGGGATAAATGTAACATTTCACAAATGCATTTTATATAAAAACAAGTATTCAAAGGATCAAACCGCGCTCCACCGCTCATTTTTGGCACTCATAATAATGTAAACTAGAGTAAATGTTCTTGCAGTTGAAAAATAAAACCATGAAAATGGATGGTTTTAAACTCATAAACAGCCGACTTTTTTGTCATAATCGGGGCAAATGCTGTTATGTATATGATTAAAAATCATGTTGAGCATTTATTCCCATGAGTCTAGTTTTATTCAAACTGTATTGTTGTCTCAAAACCTATATTTATCCCACCATTTCTCTTTCACAATTTCTTCAGTCGGCAACGAACTCAAAAGCATGTGTTTTATTTATATTTTTTGTTTTAAATCTAGGACACGTAAGTTGATGTTAACCTGATGATAAGATAAATAATCTATTAATAGAGCTTTGCCAAAACCCAATTTGTGGCTTGAGAATATTTTTTTTATTTAATACAACAATGAATACAATTAAAAAAATACCAGTGTTTTTCAACATTTTGTTAACAAATTAATATTGTAAATCAATCAAATTTAATCTTTGATGAGTTGCAATTGATAATCAAAATGACTCCACATATCATTCAATATTAGATGCCTATAATAAGATAGACTTATCGAAACAATTAAAAAAATATATAATTCGTGGCAATCTCAAGTTGCCAATTTCGAAATGTACACTAAATTTAGACAAGTTTTAGAGATTTTTTAATAGGCTTCTGACAGACTTTAATCTCAATGTCATGTTACTAAAACCTATTTTAAGCGATGAGATATAAATTCTATTCTAACCACTTCAGTTTAAAGCAAGTAGTCATTGATTGTCCCAAAAATGTTCCATTATATTTTCAGTTTTTTATATTTTTTTGTCATATAGTAAGGTGCATGCCACTCCAATTTTATACTGAATATAGTTAGCAGAAATTGCAAAATAATTCAATATAGGACGACTTTTATCAGGGCAAATGATTATTTATGCCTCAATGATTGCAGGTTGGATAACATAATTCATGTCCATTTAAAGACAAGAAAACAAGGAATTTAGCGCAAGAATAAATTTCCTAATCAATCGAATCGAAAAATTTGGTGAAATAAAAATAAATTTCAAATAGCGTGAAGTGTGCAACACATGACCTGGATCATCATTAATCAAACTGTATTTAATGGTCATATCAACGAATGTGTTTTAAGTGTTATAAGCTAATTTAAACTCTTATCACGATGGCGCTACCATCGTTAGCCTACATTTCAAGTGGAATCAAATTGAAATAGGACAAACTAGTTTATGCAAATTGAGGCAATAATTCAATCGTACACATCGATGTTAAGTCGTAACTTGCAAGATATATCCCTCCTAATTGTTTATTTGTAGTTGTTGTTTCGTAAATGGCTAATGTTCACTCAATTTTCAATGTCCTATTTATGCAAATAACACAAATTATACGGGTTAGAGAAACAAAAAAAAAACTTGACCTGTAGATACGTTTTAATAAAATTCAATTTGGGATTACGATTCGAGTGGTACCGATAGATCCCTTGACCCGTATAATACAAAATTTACCTGGATTGCCATGGAAATAATACATGCTTTTTAGCATTTTTAACGTTTTTAATCTCATTATCAAGTCTTTATGCATGCTAAAATAGCTTAAAGACATGGTGAAATTTAGGAAAGGTATTGCTGCGGTAAATACAATGCGGAAAAAAACATTCCTTAACGTACAATTATATCGTCGCATATTTACTTTAAAAAATCTAGTTGCTTTTTATATTAAAATAATGTAATTTTTAGATTTTACACGATTTCACCATACAATATTGCAGGCCCTGTACTCTGGGTTCACAATGATATGAAGTTTTCGACTTCCCTAGTTTTAAAAACAATTCCCTGACCAGGAGGTTAGCGAATAGTCGTGCTATTAAGTAGGCTAAGCAAAAATATTTTGATTAAAAAAACGTGTAAAAAACACCACTTATTATTTACGTAAAATGCCAGAAAGAGCTTAAAGGGAAATTCCCCATTTCTATATATAAATGCAGTTCTGACTGAAAGAACCCATCTCTTCACTTTTTTGATAACTACCGTAAATACTCGATTAAACCCCGGGTCATTCTTGAGCGTAACTGCTAATAATCCCCGGGTGTAAGGGAAATTCCCTAAGTGCTTGCATGCACAATTCCCGTACAATTGTACGCTTGTATTTGGTATAGGTCAAGTAATTGCATTTTAAGACACAAATGCCTTTACCCTTATAAAAAAAAATGTGCAAATGACAAAATTGATGGTAATAAACAAGACCATCCAACTTCTGGTTTTACATACCATTTTCGTTTCTGAAGACCTCACTCAAGACTTCAATTTTAAATCCCACTTATCCGTGACTGTCTTTCACACGTACATGTACATCTACTCTTATTGCAATAAAATTCCGACAAAGTTCAATAAGTTAGTTTTAGGGACGCTAAACGGGCGTAAAAACGTTTTATGGCTGACCAATAGATAAAAAAAAAAACGACAGGGCAATTTTTCGACATTTTTTTTCTCGAACAAACAAGGGTACGTCTGTGATTTTTTTATCTTCTTTTTCTGACAAGATGCCATTTCTCAAATGTTTTTCTTCTTCCATTTTCTGGGGCACTTAAAAGTCCTGTTGAATTCGTCTTTATCCCTCAAAACCACCCAGGGCTATCAGTGAGGGGTACCCCTGACCAATGACTGACCCCATTCCACACAAAGGAAGGGAGGGGGAGGTAAAACCATTTTTTTCCCAAACTAATCCAGCCTTTGACAGGGAGTTTCTTTGTTGAAAATGTTAGACAAAGTGGGCATTCTGAGAATATTATTACCATATATCGTTGGTGTGTGTGAGGGGAAGAATTTTGAGGTGGAAGTCGTTTTCTGGGAGCCCACGGTACATACTCCTATAGGCTCAGAATTATGTCCACTTGACCTCTTAGCAGGAGCTCCATTCATTTTGTAGGATTTCATGCGCTTAATTGCCGTAATTAAATTACAGGTTGCAAAACCACAAAAACTCGGTTGCTAAAGCTATAAGTCATCCGTGAAATTTAAACTGCTTCAAATTCTGAGGATTGGAAATAAGTGGGGATGAGAAAAAAAAACAGGCTTATCTGGTGTAAGATTATTTATTTTTTTGCCATAAAACTCAATTAGTCTGCCATAATAAAAAATAATACCAAGATGAATGGTTGAAAAAACGTTATCTGAGTGTATAATTAACAGGATCAATGGGATATACATTATAACTTTTAAATACATTGTAGTTAAATGGTTGGTTTTTTTCTGAAGTTTCATAAATGTTAATGACTTTTAAATTGCTTTTATTACAGAATTAATAAAAAGCTCTCTACGCTCGATTGACTTTTTCACTAATGATTCACTGAATAAGATAACCAAACCCTCTTGCAATGTACAAAAATGTGCAACGTGAACAAACAGATAAAACTTTCAACTTTCCTGTTTTTTTCCAGTTTTTAAATCCATTTTTCCTGACGAATTAAAAATATAAAAAAATATGACGATATGCCTAAACTTCTTATCTAGTTGCTCAACGAAACAGTTTTTAGATCAGAATTTGCAATGTTTATTAAACGACCACTTGGCTTAACATATTATTAGAAAGTCTTTATTAGGAAGGTAGAGAAATTCGTGCCATTAAATAAAATAGCTGTACACTGTACGATTAGATATAAAAATACATTCTAGTTAAATCAACACGATACAACATGTCCCCTCTGAGCTTCCGTAAATGTGTTTAAATTTTATTTATTCAAAGTCATATATTAATAGGTCTAAATTAACCCTTCTTGAGAGTACTAAAAATTTTAAATATAAAAATATATTTTTGGTTCACGAAAAATGATATAGAGCGAGTCAAAAGGGGACTTTCCCATTTCTATAAATGCAGGGCTGGCAGATAAAGTGCAATATGTTCACTTTCGTGCTAACTAATAACTGCGTATGTGAAAAGAAAATGTAAAATTAATGAAAAAATTGTCTAACTTTACATAATAAATCCCATTACATGACTTATAGAATTTACACGTCTATAAAATTTCTCTGAAAATTTCAAGTTTTCTATTGGAAGGATACGAAGTAGTCTGGGGGTACATAACAAATTTGCAATAGAACCAGCTGCAGATTAAAAATAAATTTAGCATCTGAATTTTATAAGTCGTAAAAAAAATCACCAAGGTGTTAAAGATGAAAAAATGAGAAATCTAGTTTTTGTAATTGTTGGACAAGCCGACTTAATATTAATTTTCTCCGCTTTTTTTAGGTCACCAAACGTTGTATTACTTTTAAAGCTGGCCTTAGGGCACGCTTTCAATTTACACACCTGCCCATCAAAGCGGCATTTTTGTTGCAAACCCCAGTCTGGTTTCTTTGTTCGCTTTAGGCCTACGTAGGGAGCACAATAGCCTTTTTTGCCCACTTATCGCTTGTTTGTTCCTGGTGCGGTTGTCATGCCTAACATCGTTTGTCTACTCCTGGTGCTGGCTACGGAAATCGATATAGGCCACGCTCGATGCTGCGTTTCGCTTGCCATAAGGATTGAATAGATGGTTTTCATGTGCCAACTGCTTCATTGCCTTTTCATATATGGATATGCTATTCGCTGATAGTATCATCCGCGTCTGTTCTTATGTCAGAAACAAATAGAAATACGCGAGATTTATAAAGGACGATGTTTGAAAAGCGGCGCAGCTGTAGGCCCAAACGAGGCTTAAAAATAGCTATGGCGTTGAATGGGGGGGAAAAACATAATAAAAAAAACTATGCCTACACTTGCTTGTTTTACAAAGCAGTTTTACAGAAGAGGTTGAGAAATGTAATGACCTCTCCTCCACTGGGCTTCTCGTATTTTTCACTTTCAAACATGCCAAAGTGGTAAAAAGAAATGAAATTTGGTTTTTCTACGCCTTATTTACAAAGAATGCAGGCTTGTATCGAGCGAGTCCCAAAATGGCAACTATGCAAAAGACAAATAACGTTTACTAGGATGACACCAATTTTAACAAATAGACAATTTTTAGCTTCTCTGAGCTTCCGTAAATTTGTCCAAATGTCTGGTTAAACGGAAGGACAGAGCAGATAGGTTCTAGCTTATAGTCAACACGACATGTCACCTTTGAGCTTCCGTAGATTTTTATTAATTTTAAGTCACTATACATTTTTCTATACATAGATTTAACCTAAGTTGACCCCTTCTTAAAATAATTTTGTCATCTTAGATATTCCTGCAATAACTTCAGCTCTTTTTAACGCAAAAATAAAAAAAATTCGTTTAAAATTACTTTCATGTTATTTAAGATTAGTTTAGTTTTCAGTTAAAGAAAATAGCGTGCCAATACAATAGGTAATTTTTTCTCTAATAAATGGTTCTACAAAGTGAAAACTGGTTTATCTAATCAAAAAACGTGTAAGTTTGAACTAAAAACAAAAAAATGTCAAATACAAATGTAGTTTCCGGCATTTTAAGCTAATGAAAATTTAATTACGAGCAAAATCACGGCATTCAATTTCTTTAGTTTTAGAAAATGCATGATTACTTAAAAGTTATCACATTTTATTAGTCGTTTTAAAAATAACCTGAAGTCATTCAGAAAATTCACAACGTGATTTTTTTATATATATTTTGACTAAATTGTGTAGTATTTAAAACAGGACAAGAAACGTGATCACTTACACATTATTGTATAAACAGATCATGACAACAAATTCCAACATGCTGACAATGCTTTTTTGATGGTTTTAGAAAAACATCACGGAATAAAAACGTTAGCCACGTTAAAAGGCTTAAAAATAATAACACAAACAACCTTAGCCTAATCTAGGCCTAAACAAACACAGAAATAGGTTGCCAAGGAGAGCTAATCTGGCTATAAAGTGAAATTTGACAGGAAAAAAGGTGTTTCTGTATAGTTTTTCAATAAGTAGGCCTATACAATAGTAACACAAGAAAGTACCATTTTTAGAAAGCTGTTGGTTTAGTTAAGATATATTATCATGGTTTAGAAGTTTGAGTAAACAATGTCATGAACGTAATTTTAAGTTTAATGCCCTTTATATTAAAATAGCTTAATCAGATTAATAAATATATCTCGATACTATAAACGTAACAAATGCAAACATTTGAAAGGCTAGTGTTTACGTTAATGTAATATAGTAATGAATTATAAATAACTCGTATAAATGATATGAAAATGCTATATGGTTTAGCTAAATATCATCAATTGTCTTACTTGTAAGTGTTTATTTTATAGTGGCAAAACTAAGAACAAAAACCAATATTTTTTTGGTTTACATTGTACTTTTAGTTTCCTGATAACGTTTTCTAATACATGTAACTATAATGTTAGTAAAAGACGAGAAATGACAGAAAAATCAACTTTAGCCGGCTGTAATATTTTTTAACCTCAAATGCAGGTCTCGACATGAGCAATAACAATGAAAATGAAAGGTTTAAGGCAATAGCCGGCTAAAGTAGACTTCTACCAAATTGTGTTTTGTTAGAATTGCACTGTAATTAAATTATCCTAATCACTTTTAACATCAATAAAACGAGTTCAAATCTCGAGTTCATGACATTTCAAGTTTTTTTATCTTAAAATAAGTCGCATTTTTCTAAAGCTAGATAGTAAAGATGTATTTTGATTTCCCGGATAATTTCTTAAGATGTTTTCACTCATTTTGTACAACGTGTATAATGATAAAATTGAACTATTTTGAAGATTGAGAAGATTGAATGTATAGTCTACCTACAAAATGACATTAAGTGTGAGTATATTAGACTGAAATTGATTTAACCATCTCTAATCAATCACCAACTCATGCGTAAAGATGAAAGACCCCCTGTAGTATTAAAAAAACAACTCCATAAACGATGTGGAATTTCACAAGTTAGCAATTTCACAGTAAAACCCAGGTGGATTCCTGACATGATTCTCAGTTTTCAAACCGCCATTGAATATAGGCATAGAGCAAGCCTACAGAAATCGTACTTGTATACAGAGGGTTGGAGTAATAAAAGTGCAGATAATCTGAGGAACATCTCCTGCCCGCATCAAAACCTGAATTTTAAGTATCCCTTGAAAATCAATAGCGATAATATCGAAGTAGAGGATTTCAGTCGAAGGCTCGTTTTATCTTTCAAGAGGTTCTTCGTGTTTTCAAAAAAACTCAATCCATCTTCGTTAGGCTTTCTAGCTGAGGGGATTTCGAGAAGAAAACAATGAAGTGTGTTCTTGTAAGAATATATATTCGAGACTAGGGTTAGAAGGTTGAAACGTAAACATACAAGGTGTGCGGAGGTAGGTCTACACTCCAATAAAAAGCAAATGTGCAGATAAAAGCACTTTTTAAAGGTAGCTAATAGAAAACAGGTTTTATTTCTAACCATAAAAATGCACTCGGATACATTGAAACTAGAGTCACACTCACAGTTTAGCTTTTTTGGCTTACGATTTTCATTGTGTATTTTTTTCTAATTTATCGCCCTTTAGGAATGGTTGCCTTTATCTAATAGCGTGGTGCAGTTTACTATTGAGACTGATTGGGTTCTAAAAACATATGACGATTTGGTTAAATTCTTTTATTATTTTAGATGTTTAATTGTTATCAGTTGCAAATTGTTTTATTTTTAATGCTTTCTGATATGAACGTTGATATCACTGTTGCATATCCTTCAGTGTTTAATATATTATAATTAGGTCATAGACCACTTTTCACATGTACATAATTGATATAATGTATATTTACATACATTTACGTCCAAAGATATTCTGAACACTCGTACTTATGAGGCCATTTGCATTGTCTCAAGCTATCAAACATCAGGGTTTTTTTGGCAACCAATTGGAATTCTTTGATAATTGTACATAAGTTTTCCTGAGACTTTTGAGGTGCTTTATAGAACCTTTGGAAACATTCAATTATCCAATAATTAATGAAACGTACATTATCTCATGTGAGTGAAAAATCTCATTTGTCTCATAGAGAAAAACCGTGAATAATGTAAAAATAATGAGACGTTTCATAGTCAAACTGTAAGTGATGGAGGGTAGCATACAATAATTCTATAAAGTACCTTTGTAGCAGTCGATTAATCTCGAAATGTTCAATAGCAAAACCTGTGAATAACCCAAACCACTGGGAACAAATCTAAAAGTTGGACTCTTCGGAGGGATGTGCTATTTCAAGGTAATAATGTTGTGTATAAAATCAATCCGGGCCGGGTTATCGCTATTCACAGGTTTTTCTGTGTTTTTTTTATCAGTGCAATAGATTTACTTTAGATATACCCTGTACAAATTATCATACCGTAGGCCTATCATGCCATAGCATTGTAAATGCAGACAGGCAGCCGTGTAAAAAGCGATCAAATTTATAACACGCTCCCAGTCGACATTTTTGTTATTCTCCCATATTATATAAAAAAATGGCCTCGTTTAATGGCACCGCATTAAGCCTAACGAGAAACCGAAACAATTTCGTCTAATGGAGAGTCGTTTCGGAGCACTGAATTACAGGAATTGGATTCAAAGTCAGTCATGCGTATGTGCCGTAATTAATCCAGTGGTTTTGACTATTGTTTACTTAAAACGCGTATACTTGCTTAGCAAACATTTACCATGATTAATATATGCGCCTTAAATTTCGTCTAAATTCATGAGGACAAAAAAAAATTTTTTTTTTTGTATAAAGCATGCATTTTTAAAAATATGATTCTCATCCCGCTTATATTATGTAAGAAGTAGGCCTAAAAAGTCGTTCAACGCACTGAAATAACATACTCTCCTTCAACGAAATCATTATTTTATGAATCGTAAAATAAATAAAACTATAAATGTTCAAATTAAGTTTCTGCATTTCTAAAGCAGTGCCATTTAATTATGATAAATAGGTTGTCTACTTTTCTTTTTTTTTTCTGTCTAAGAAAAAAGGTTTGTATATCAACTGACATTATCAGACATTTCAAATCAGTCAACCAATCAGTAAACCTAATTGGTGTACATTTGTAACTGCTCTATAAAATAATCGGCCATGGCGTCCTAATTTTAAATAAACTTGAATATATACATGTATCAACTTTTTACTTCTGTTAATTTTTTAACCCATCTGATGACCACATTAACTGGGGTCTATGTGACCCCACTATAGTTAAAAATCTTAAACGCTGATTTCAAAAGTTTTGATTAAATTTTGATAAAAAAAAAACAATTTTAGTAAGTTCTTTTTATAATACACTAGCCTGAATACCCGCGGGTTAAAATTAAATTGTACACAGTTTACCACCTATACCCTTTATTCCCAAGATACCCATTCCATTTTTATAATGGAACGTCATGTAAAAACGTTCCCAAATACAAATTTTATTTCAAAACGGTGCATTATGGTTACATAATGATTTACCCATAATGCATCGCTTAGAAAGACAAATTTGGAGAAATCAGTTAAGAGGGTTACATAACAGAATAAGCCTTTTTTTTTCTAAATCATTTTTTAATTTAATTTTGGAAACTGATAGAAACAAATGAAATGTACGAGGACCTAGCATAAATATTCCATTATTTGTTTAAATATATTTTTACCAGACCCTCTACAATTAAAAACTTCACGGACATATTTCCATTAAATATAATATACATATACATAAACAAAAAATTTAAACAAATAATAGAATATTTAATCTAGGTCCTCGTACATTTCATTTGTTTTTGGACATAAATTTGCAAAATTAAATTAAAAAATAATTTAGAAAAAAAGGCTTATTCTGGTATGCAACCATCTTAATGGAGAAAAAGCTGTTGCCACACAAACACACGCACACGAACATACACACTTTTTTCTTATATATAAATGCTAGGTTTATAGGCCTAAATATGTATTAATTATAACAATGTGAATATATTATAAAACTTCCAATGGTATTGTTTTAATACTAAACTAAAATAACAAGTTCGAAGTAAAAAAATTATATAAAGATAGAATTGTTTGAAGGGCTTAAGGCTAAACTGTGAAGCTCACTATATCGTTTTCATATTTTTCCTGGAAGTGCATCTAGATGTTTTTTAGGAAATTCAATAAAGATTATGTTTTCGCTTCAATTTCCTTTGAAAAAAGTAAGGTATAAGGACAATGTGGTTCGTTTATTAGTCCTTAAGCAGAGAATTAGAGGGGGAATGAAATGTAGGAAAATGGCGTAGCATACAATTACCCATTCATATTCGTGGAATTTTATTAGCATATTTTGTCATTATATTTCTACACGCCAGTTGATCCGATACATAAAAATACAGCATTATCCAACGCGATACGAATGCTTATTACGAATTTACGAGCCACATAAATCCATCTCAAATGATTGCAATTATATAGTATACCTACAAAAAGTCGACCTCATAAGTGGGGTCAATCTTAATATTCAACCGGACGTCCACTAGGTACGTGTTTTAACAATTAAAGCTACATATGTAATGTTTTCAGCACGTTCTTTTAAAAAAAAAAAAAAAACAAGCCAAGCATAAATCTAAATAATAACAACAAAGATCTTGAAAACCTCTAATTTGTCGACATTTAAAAATGTGAGTTATTACAACGTCAAATTAATGAACCTTATGGAAATGTCTAGTACTGCTAAGCTCAACATCTAACTAAATGTGAACTGTCTAATTGGTCATTAAACTCAAAAGTCGTTTATTTAACAAATGGACTTAATTGACATCAGCATAAAAAATTAGGTTTGTGAAACCGGATATAAGATTTTTGGAGTTTACCTAAAACTGGTTTATACCATGAGGTGAAGTCATATTAACAGCTTTCATATAAATAATTTTTTTGAAAATTACAAGTTTGATATTTAAATTAACACACTCCTGAACAGAAATTTCAATACACCCACACCTCTACATGGGCCTAGATTTCCTGATAGCTTCTGATAAGGGGATTCCCCTTATTATTGATGTAACAGACAAAAAAAATACAGGTAGGCGTACCACCATAGATGTTTGTTTTATTGATACCAACTTTGAGGGAATAAAAATATTAAACCCCCGGGTCAATGTTCTTTACTTTTAACTAAACCCCAGTGATTTATTCGAGTAGTTAGGGTAAGTATGGTCCTTGCAGAACACGTCATGGATGGAAAAAATTATACATGGCACATACATGGGAAATATCTTATAAAGTAGGCCTATAAAGATATCAGAAATTGGGCACCAACATACATAACCAGGTATGGATCTCGAGTGTATAATTTTTACATGTCCATCACCACAAGGGCACTTAAGTTAAGAGCTACATGCTCATGTACATATGACCAAAAATGTTTTTGTATTCAATTGTAGACACGACTTGATGTAGCAGACTTAATCGAGCCATTATCAGTAATCTGCAAGTCGTTTAAACGGTGATTAAACAGAAACCAGTTAATACCGCTTTTAAATTTAATCTCTTTTCCATTCCTCGGCAATATCAATTTCGTTTCAAAAATAAACTTATTGTTAATTAACGTCATAAACCGCAATTATAAGCGACTTTCTATCTCTGACTTAATTTCCAAGTATAGGCTTAAAGCTAAATCTGAAAGAGACGTGTTTGTAGTGTTAAAGAAAAACCACAAAATGGAGGCTCAATTTGCTGCATAATACACCAATGGAGAGAGAGAAAAAAATAGGCAACTGTTGTATTGTTATTTTTATGCAAGCTCACTGCCTTCTTTTGTAATAGTAGAAGACCATAAAAGTTCATGGAGGGAGAAAAAAAAAGCGAAATCTGCTCAATTTATTCCATGTCAGGGGATTGATTTCATCAACATTTTCAGCAGGGGATGTTTTTAGCCTCTTACAGGCGGGTTTCCAAAAATGGATTTTAATCTTCGTCTCAGACAATTTCAGCCAACAAAATGTCATCTTCATCTTGTTTTAAGTCTGGGTTTTTAAACCCCACTTTCACTTTTTTTTTTTGTATAAGTCATTTTTGCAATTTTCCCAATCTGAAATCTTACATTGTTGTTTACTCGTCAGCTTAAATTAGCATTCATCCCCAACTGGTTTTTCTTTAAAAAATGCATGTGGAAATGAAGAGGTTATTAACGAGATACTAAGGTACTACTGTTTAAAACTGTTGCTATGCGAGTTACAAGGGGGAAAAAAAAGATGGCGGAGGGGGTGTTGAAGAATGGTAGTCAAGAAAGTAGAAAGTCTTAAAGTTGGTCTTAGAGAAGGAAAAAGGCATTAAAATATACTAGCAAAAAAGACTAGACTTTGAGTGGAAACTAACTTATGTTCGTTAAATCTGATAGTAGGCCTACTCGTACGATAAAGGCAGCTTCAAACGTATTTTTTTAGGACTAACACTGGAAACGTTGTTGCAATTGAAACGTTTGTAGCCTCAGTGAGGGTTGAGATAATTACATCTATCCACGAGTACAGTTACCACATTATTTTAACGAGTAGTTTAAACCAGATACAAAAACTGACCTGACTCCCTCTTGAGAGCTCTGCCACAAGTTTCAATCTATTTACATATTTTGAAGTATAAAAAAGCAGCCATCCTGTTTAATTTTTGTGTACATGAGGAACTCAAATTTCAATTTACCAAAATATATCTAAAAGGTGACCAGAAAACATTTTGTAGAAAACTTGAAAACGTGGCTTCCTAACCCACACAAATGGCATTTTCAAATTCCATAACTTCATAAAACGTTTTTGCTATGATCATCCACATAACTGAAAGTTAAAAAATATGATAATATACCTAACATGTCTTCTTGCAGATAAAAACTACACCATAACAACATGTACAATTTTTAGATTGAATTTAACTTTATGTACAAGTAGACAAAAAATGGCATAATATACATGCTGACTGCAGGGTAAGGAATTGAATTGAATTGAATTGTAGGCTTAATGTACGTTATTGCAGTGAAACTTGGTAAAGTGACCACCACTTTTAATAAATTAGTTTTAGTGCATAATGCATGTTTTCCTTCATAAAAATGTTCTGTGGTCATCTTTATAACAAGTTTTAACGTATAGGCCTACATAGAATTATTTTAAAATCAGCAATGTGTAATATTCATATGTTGAATTTCCCACATTTCTTCATAATAAATCACTTCCCTGGCAATTCCAGGTTTATTGAATTTCCTTGACAATTCCCGGTTCACACAATTTCCCTAACAATTCCAGATTATCTGCATAATAGCCTACAGTGTTATTATAGCAGTTCATTTTAATGCTTCTGAGTTCATTTATTTAGCATGAAACTAATGTCTTTTTAAGTTTAAATGACGAATTAATAAACTTGATGGAATCTACCAATTAAAATTTTAATGAAATTTATTCATAGTTTAATATGCTTTTTTGTATTCAATAGCTGAAAAATGATGTTCTTGGATCATTTTTTCAAAACCATCCGGATGCTAAAATTGTCTGGGAAAACACCTTGTACATTTCAGAAACCTTGAAAAGTAGCATTGCATTTTTTTACATTCAAATTCTGCTTCCCAATATACTTGCGTGAGTATTACTCACTGATGATCACACCAAAAACGATACCTTAATTGATTCAACAACAATAAATGACGTGTTCATCTAATATTCATAAACATACTTAATTGCCTGATTTTGGCATGGCATGGCAGTGAACAATAGAAGGAATGTACGTGTCTTTCATACGACATAAATGAATAGGATAAAAATTGAAACTTAATCTAAGAATGAATCTTCATCGAATGCAATTAATCCAAAGTGATTTCATTGCAAATGGTCATGGAAAGATTTCAGATATCTGATAATTAACATCACCTCATTGTATGCAAAAAAACAATGCTATCTGCCATATAGACCATTACAGAATACTAACCCAATGGAAATGATACGATAAAACCTATCATTATTCATGACAACAAATGGATTAATAATTGATTTAAGGCATAAAAAAGCAATGAAAAGTGATGGAAAAAACTTGTTTTGTAATAAGTAGACCTATGCTGCAACATGTACACGTATTGTATAGCAGTTTCCCCATAGTGACGATACCAAAAACATAAGTGAATAATTGTAGGTAACAAAAAGCATGCACGTAACAAAAATGGCTTTTGTTGTTGTTATTTGTTGGATTGATATGAAGCATTTAAATGCCCTCTGCGGATGTTAGTGTCTTGGGAGCACTAACACTGAATAGGAAATGCATGTGAAATGGACTAGCCTATGCAGTATGTGCAAGAAGAGGCTATAAAAGTGCGACGCTTTTATCTGCAAATGTATTCAAATAAAAATGGTTTCTATTTCGTGTTTTAGAAACGTCCTACATTATATTAATGCAACTATTTGCTTTTGCATGCAGATCAATACAAACATACCACACTTATACAGGTTATACACGCATACTGTACGGCACTTGGCAAATAATCAAACTAAACATTGCACCGAGTGATAAATAAGGACTGGGGATAAACCTAATATCAACTAGAAATCAAAACATTTGCCTTTAACCCATTCTAAACAAAAAAACAAAAACCTATTTTTCAGACTGGAAAACAAATAGTTTTAGGCTAGCTGTAACCTACATTACAATTCAATTTATGATATATTTAAATTTTAATTTCATAAAACTTTTTATATTATTTGGCTGCATCATTGATCAAATTGCAGCTGTTACATTTTTATATGCTGATCTGAAAGCTGGTCACAAGGAAAACTCATTCAAAATAATCATTCTGTCCGCTCTGAGCTTCCGTAAAATTGTCCACATTTTATATATAGTAGTGTAATGTACATGTAGTAGTTAAACCACTATGCATCAGTTAATGTGTGGAATTTTCCTTGTGAGCAATTATCCAAGATGCACTTGATATCTTTTTTTATTTATGTTTACATAACAGATTCATTAATTCATAACAAAAATTACGAGTTTGTATGAATTTAATGGTTTTTAAGCGAGTTTTAAGTGAAATATGATAATATTGATTTTTTCTACAAAGCGTTGGGAAAAAATTACAATTTCGCTTTTATATATTAACATGCATGTTCATTTATTTTCCGCAATTAAGAAGTAAATTTTAGCATATAAACAACTTCAGCTAAATAGCACTTAGCAGTAAATGGTTAAGGTAACACACACGTATTTTAGGCAAGTACATGTAGGTGTACACACAGGAGGGTTAAAATGGTGGGAAACCATTTTGGTACCAAAAGCCTTTGTTAGGATTTCCAACTGTTAAAAATTGAATTCGTTGCACTATTTAAACGATTTTAGCATTTATCTAATTGAGAAAGGGTAGCTTTGCATATATCTTACCTCTAAGTTTCTCATGGATGGTAATAGCGAACGTAAAACTAGCATCCTTCATTGTTTTTGGCCAGATGATATGTACACGTAACCGCAAACCAGCATTCCGAGAAAACTGAAAATAAGATGCGGGCGAACCTATCAGATAAGGCGGCAAGGAGAGAGAGCCAGGAGCGGGCACGCACAAACATTTAAGCTTAAACTTAGGCTTAGGCCTAAGACACGACGACGAGCTTTTAAGCACTAAAAACCTAAATTCAATTAGCAACAAAAGCTCATTATCATTTTTTTTAAGATTTTACGCACTTTTTACACACGTTGTTGAAGGGGGGG
>JAQGCC010000327.1:0-41442 GCA_034698905.1 Xestoiulus laeticollis | reverse complement strand
GAACACAAACTTGCATGCTCATAAATCAATCCTATGCACACCGTTTTCCTATGGCAAGTGAAAAATCCTGAGCATGAACTGTGCACCAATCAGGATTCAGAAAAATGTCACGTGGTCCAGGTGCAATTCGAAATTTTTTTTTTTTGAGGAACCGTTTCATTCCTCAAAAATATGCTCAGTTGTCTGAGTACCCTTATTCTCCTACGATAGGGCATATCTTGGTGTTGACGGAAAGGTAGGCCCTACAGGAATTATATTTACATTCCTGGTGGAAAAGCTATATATGGACTTTCATGTGGCATAAGGGAAGTACAATTTGCTAGACCAATTGTCTTACCTAATATGATTTATCGCCTGCATATGCATATGAACTGTCAAACAATCAAAAAACCGACGGACGAGTCAGTTTGATGTGCGAATCATTACGGTGGCTTTGGAAGTTAGCATCCAGAGCAAATTTTAATTAAGCCCCCATCAACCGTCTATGATATGTAGTCATCATGCCACTCAGTCAGATGGATGAGATTCATCATGTCATTCTTCTTTTCACTATATTGAAGCTCCCGACGTCCGTAAAGCCGTCCACTCACCCCAAAAAATCAATCCCCCCAATACGGAAGAACTCGGTGCCAAAGGAATTTTTGGCAAATCGAAATGTCGTCGAAGTAATCACTCGCTCCTTATTTAATACTGGGTATAATAATTTCCATTTTAGGGCCTGCCTTACGTTCAAATACGCATTCGTAAAGGTTGGAGGCAAATAGTTGAACAAAAAAAATGCTAACTATCGTTTCTTCGAAACGCTTATCTTTCTTGCAATTAACCTTTGGTAAGCAAGCTTTTAATTGGTCCCAGCTGCCCACTAACATTTTTAGTTTAAAACCCCCCAGAGACTTATATCAAAGAATAAGAGCCGTTGAAGATTAACTCAAGACTTATCACTAATCATGATGCATTGAATATTGGCATATAATTTGCATAACCATTATGCATAGTTTCAATAATCACTATCGTTATCCCAAGGCATCCTCACCAAACCAGAAAATATAAATTGCTCGTTTTCAGCTGATATTCTCTTCCCTTTCGCATATTTACAAAAGGTTTGCATTTTTTTTAAATAATGGAAGAAAGATAGTCAATATAGGCAAGATTCTTCAGCTTACTTTAAGTTTCAACGTAAAATGGTGGTAAATATTAGTTATATTGCAATCCATTAGCATGTTGTTTATGTGGTCTTACAAGAAATAAATTGGACAAATTCCAGGTTAGATAGATGGATAAAATGTGTGACCATGACCAATTTAAAGAGGCTAAAAACAGATTTTTGCATACAAGAAATAACAGGAAAAGTAATGGGTTGAACTGTACTTCACTCCTCTATTAATATTTTCTAGCCTCAAATGCAAGGCCTCGACATGAGCAATTAGACCACGTGGCATACCGTATAGGTGAAGGGGAGGGATCCTGACCTAACCTCCGGTTTCTAGAGGAGGGATCCTAACCTAACCTTCGGTTTTTAGGGGAGGGATCCTGACCAATAACCTCCTGTTTCTAAGGGAGCGATCATGACCTAAACTCTGAATATTATAGGGGAGGGATAACTTTGCCTAACCGAATATACTCTATCCTATATCGAGGCCTGCATCTGAGACTAGAAAACTAAGCAGAGGAGTAAAGTAGAGTTCTAAGGAGAAATGCCAGCTCATGGGCACCGCAGGAAAATTATTTTTAACAATCTAAAATTAAAAGTCTAAATTTCGACGAAACTCGTGCCAGATGCTAGTTTAGATATACATTGTATATTACATTCTATAATGAATAAATTGCATGCACGTCAATTACGTTATTTATTCAAGTATGGCGCCATGCAATCTTATATTTTGCATGGTCACTTTCCATGGAGGCTATGAATTAAGTACCAAGTATGATATGGTAATTTAACCTGAGCATGTAATCACAGTTTTTAGTGCAAACCACATTCTGAAAAAGGAGAGCTTATTTAATGTCATTAAGTTGTAATTCTTAACTTAGGCAAAATATCTATTCAGGAACCCAAAAATCGATGTGGGATTAATCAAGAAAGGGGAATAAACTCAACAGGAGACTCAACCAAAACCAATTAATCTTTGGCAACCAACATTTCTGATAAAAAAACGATGAAACAGGAAGAACTGGAAGAAAACGGTTTTCACTGAAAAAAGTACCTGAAATGCCAAACGTTTCATATTTACAACTCTAATTAGCATACACGCTTTAAACTAGGAATTTGCAATATCCTTTTATAAAATCTTGATATGAATTTCGACTAGACTAAGCACCATTTGAATATATATTGCCATAAAATTATCATAAAGAATAACTTTAATACAGCATTCACCAAAAGTTGTTATAGTCATTGTAATACTTAATAGCCATAACTGGGTGCGTGTTTATGGTCCCAATCAAATTAAACTGCATATTACAAAAGCCACATACTGGTTGATTTACCATTTATTTTTAAATTAAAATCACAATGTTGGCAATTTTGAAAATGTTTCAACGCCAAAGTAAAACCTCGATGACCTGCACCTGGTAGTGTTTATATCACATACCCGCCTATAAGAACAGGTTTTACTTTTTTTTTTTTATAAAATAGCAACTTGCACCTTAATTGTTAAGAAATTTGTAAAATAAAAGTATCCCTGAGTGGTTTTTAGAAAAAGCTTAAAATGTTTAAAGCTTCCCTAACAAATGTTGATGGGCTAGTGAGATCTTATAATTAAACCCATTCTTTTCCATTTCCTATGGTATTGTCAATGCAGTTAAGAATTAATGAATAAAAGCGACGACACAGCTTTTAAGAGTAACCAAATATTGCATGTTAATTAGTATTTGATCACTATTGTCATGATAAATAGCAAAACTCGTTGAAAATGGACTTCTGACGATTCAGGGCGTAAATTCTAAAAGTGAAATAAGTCCTGTCAATATACATGTATATCCACGCCATAAAACCTACCCCTAAAGCTTAACAGTTTAAAATAAACTTTATTAAAAATATTTTGACGTCACAGATATGAATATTGCCATAAAATTCCCATCCATTATTTAAAATGGTAATATAAATAATAATGACCCTCACAAGTGTCTGCTAAATATAGCAAATATCTGCTATATAAGCAAATTACGAAAAAATCCACTTACTAATTGGACTATAACATGAGCTATAAATAAGATTTATAGGAAAACACCTTTTCCAACACTCCTTAGATGTAAATAAATAATTTCATTATTAATACGGTAACTAATTACTCAAAAACACTTAAATACACATTTAATCAATATCTAAGTTTCCAGTCGAGGTATATAGGTTATCCAGTATATAAATTCAAAAAAGTTCACAATTTATAAATTGCACTTTATAAAATATATATGTATATCAATAGATGAATTTGTGCATCTCTTAAAACTATAATAGGCAGCGCGTTCATAATAATTTTTGGCATATTTTTATCAATTAAACCATTATTTTTAGAAACAGTTTGCCAAATTGAAGTCTTTTGTGAAGCATATTGGTTTAAAGAAGGGATTTTACATTCAATCATTCTAAT
The DNA here is from genome assembly GCA_034698905.1 of Xestoiulus laeticollis. NCBI lineage: Eukaryota > Metazoa > Arthropoda > Diplopoda > Julida > Julidae > Xestoiulus > Xestoiulus laeticollis. The sequence goes on along the minus strand of JAQGCC010000327.1, from coordinate 37,852 downwards.
ACGAGTATAAGTACTTATATAAAATATATTTTTCAAGAAATACTTGTAAAGGCCAAAGGTCTCTCAATCAGGGAAGTAAATGTAAATATACCTAGGCATATGCACGTCCCCATATTGACCTGCACTGTGCAATGAACTTAAAACTAGCCACTTAAGCAGCAAACATTTAACCACCACTTTTTATAATAATTCCAAAGCTTTTTTTATATCAATTTTATAGTTAAAGTGTTACCCTTTTTGCTTTTTAAGTATAGCTCATAATCGGTTTAATATCAAACCTGGCATAAAAAAGCGACGAAGGATCTTTAATGTAAAATTTACACCAAAAAAAAGTACTTGTAATGCATTACGCAAGTTCCAATCTTAAAACCAAACATTTTAATAACATTAAAAACAGATTTTTTTTAAATAAATAGCAGCACGTTTTAAAAGCTGACAGCTAGATTTTTCAATCTCGACCACCAACCAACCTGTTGGGAAAAAATGATCATTTCACAATGTCATGTCGCTTTTTTCCCTATCAAAATAATAAATGCATCTCTTTCTAGACAAGTATACTTAACTAAATTCGTATTTTATCCTATTGTTATATAAACATCAACCGAGTTTTACTTCCTCGTGCTCACCACGCCATAGGGCATTAGTTGTTATTATTTTGCACGCCATATAAACTAAGTTATGTTTCAATATAACATGCATAAAAAGCACCTTAAAGACGTGTTGAATGTTTTCTCGTGTTGGGGAGTATTAATTTTAAATCATAAAAGCAAATTGCGAAAAAATATCAAACAACCATTACACACAGTGTGAATTGTATCAGTATTTTATAGTGCATAAAAGGGTTGTGCCCACTAACTAGGCAATTAACCTGAATGCCACTCCCGAACATTTGCATATTTAGTGGGAAAAAAGTGCTTTCTTTCAGGAAGAATCCCTGACCTTTTGTCGTAAAGTAGTATGCTTTTTTTCTACAATCTGAAAATCCAAATTCTTGACTAGAATCCATCGCCTCAAGATTCCACCATAAATTTCTGTTTGAACTAGCCATGCACTTATTTCCATCCCTTCCGTCTCCACAATCTTACCATAAATCGGTGATTTCCAATAGTAAAAGTCACTTTTCTTTAAACTTTTAAGGTGGAAAGGCAATCGTTAACCATATCACACCCGTAAGGACGACAACAAAAACAACAATCTAGATCTTCTGGCAATTTAATTTAAATATTCAATGCAAACTGGCTGGACTTCTATAGAAACTGTTACCGCAAAACCTCACATGACCAGAACTCACATCGCGTTACAAAATGAGGAAACAGACAGTGCAGATATAAATCAGTTCTAAATGACCCACAGTAACTTTGTTGACGTCTCAACCTACAGGACGCTTAAGAGATTACAAAGGATTATCTTATTTTCATAGGCAATTTCCTACATTAGATCTCATCAGGTTAAAATGTCGCTACAATTGAATATTTCTTTCCTCCTTTTATTGTACATGTACTCCAAAACTATCTCTGGGTAAAATTTTTTTTATCAAAGCCTAAAAAAACCTAAATCATGTCAAACGATTCTTGGGAATGATACCAGTTAATAATACCACTTAATGCTGACTGTACGCCAAGAAAATCATACTTAACATCATGCCCGTTTTCTATTGGATAAAATTCATGACCTGGCCAAATTCAAAGAAGACAAAAAGCAGATTTTTACATCCAGAAATGCATCTTGGTGGAATTTAAGAGAGTTGCATACAAGAATTAGCCTAAATTTTCTAAATATTTTTTTTATTTATTTTTGGAAACTTTTAGGAACAAATGGAATGTACGAGGACCTAGCATCAATATTCTATTATTTGTTGAAATTTTTTGTATATACGTTTATTCCATTTCATGAAAATATGTATGTAAAGTTTACCAGACCCTCTACCATTATAAAGTTTACAGACATACATTATTTCCATGAAATGGAATAAACAAAAAATTTAAACTAATAATAGAATATTTATGCTTCATCTTAGTACATTATATTTGTTACTAAGAGTTTCCAGTATTTAATAAAACAATAATATAGAAAAAAAAGGCTTATTCTGGTATACAACTCTATTAAATGAAGCGTCGTTATGATATGACTACTGTACACGTGACGTAAAGGAAGCGCCAATGCGATATAACTAAAAAATTGGGAATCTAAATTTCAGCCATGTAAGAATGGTGTTAATCTAACGGATTGATATTTATTCTAACATTTGCACATGCAAAACAATGTCAGATTTTTATTTTGTCCAAAAAAAAAATAGAATTCGTGACCTGGGTTATATTGCATGAATATGCGTCCTTGTGCTTTTTTGTGTCCATTTTGAAGGGAGGAAAAATTACTTGTAAATACCAACTCCGTGTCAAGTGTTATATCGTGCAAATATGGGCCGATATTTCAGCTCCAATTATTTCAAAAAAGTGTGAAAGTACACGCCAAGATAAAAGATATACAACAAAAAACTATAGGGCAAAGCACGGATGTACATCTGACGCATCAATTTTTCTAGCATTTTTCACCAACATTCAAGTTAATGATTATATACATTGCAAACTGCCTTCGGGGAAACAAGGTGTACAATGAAATGGCAAATTACATACACCGAGTTACCTTAGGCTTTAATGCACACGTACACTGTATACCAGGCGCACAATTGCATCAACCATTTCTATATACCATCCCTAATGCATGTGAATATATTACAGGAAGTATACATTGGACTCCGCTTAATGGGATCACTTTTGTCCCAGCTATAGGCTATTTTACACATTGAAATACGTCCTTCTCACAATCTCTTAATAATTCCACTAGTTTATTTAAAAATTTCAATTGAGAGGGTTGCATACCAGAATAAGGTTTTTTTTCTGAATTTTCGAAACTGTTGGGAATAAATGGAATTTACGAGGACCTAGCATAAATATTCTACATTATTTGTTTAATTTTTTTGTTTATTGTATACTCCATTTCATGGAAATATGTTTGTAAAGTTTATAATTGTAGAGGGTCTGGTAAACTTTACGGACATATTTCCGTGAAATGGAATATACATAAACAAACAATAGAACGTTAGTTCTAGGTCCTCGTACATTCTATTTGTTCCTATCAGTTTCCAAAATAATAAAAAAATAATTTAGAACATAGGGCTTATTCTGGCATGCAACCCTCTAAGAGAATATACATGTAGTGCGTGTACTTTAGAACTTTTTTACAAACTGTATTTGCAAGATTTTTCCAAATAGGAAACTCGAACTTACACAATCCAATTACATTTACATTAATTCTAGGATACCACATTTACTATACAGCTTCTTGGTTGGATATCAAAAACACATACAAAAGCTATTCAAACCAATTACTTGATTGCAGGTAAACCATTAGGACTACTCATCTTCGGTTGCTAAAGGACATGATAATAAAATTTCATTAATTTCAATAACACCGCAACAACCTCTGGGCAAATTGGTACCAGTAGCAGCAACACCCATCCAATGTATTTTCAAATTCTGGAGAAAGATTTTTATGATTTGGCTTCCATGTTTTTCTGACAATCATTTAGCACCCCTTAAAAGCCGTGCTTTAAACTTTTCGATGACCATTAGAGGTTTATTGCCGTTATCACTTTTATTGTAGTCTAAATTGTCAAATTATTAATATTCGATTGTTAGATGAACTACAAAGCAACCATTCAGATTCTCCAGCTTGCACAAGGATGAATTTCCGAGAAATGTTTGTCGTAAATAAAGGTCATCGTTTGGCAATTAAGACGGTTACGTATCAACTAGTAACAGGCCTATATCTGCTACCCATTAATTTAAAAAAATGTTCGACAGGTAAAAAATACCAAGCAAATAATTGAGTACATATACTCGTATAGGAATCTGAAGATAACCGCAATAGTTTGGTTTAACTCTGACGTAACAAGTAGTGTTAATCATGAGAAAAATAAAGATAGCTTATATTATAGGTCTTAGAATTGTTTCATGCCCAAACCATTATAATTGAATCCAAAAACCCTGTATGAAAGCCAAATTGCCGATTTATTTATGGCGATGATAGCAAAGACTACCTTTAATTAAATTTCCGCATTTTTAAGAATCTGATCCATGCTCTAAATGATAAACAAATCTGATTTACAACCTATAATGTAACTATACGAAATGAGGAAAGAACTAATGTCATTAGCAATATCAGGAATTAAGCATTTAGTAAAACCTGTTTAATAAAGATAGTTAAAAACATCGTATTTATCCAGTTTTTTTACAAACCTGACTCTGGAATTTTCCATGAGAAACTATGCAATGTTGCAAAATAGTTACAAAACAGTCTACATGTATTTGAAGAATATGCACTACTACTTAAAATGCGAATCAGATACTTTAAGCAAAAATTGAAATTTGATAACAAGATTCATGCATATTCATAAGCTGGCATTTTTCCACGGCAATTTGCACCATTAATTACTAAGGTTGTTCATATTTTGTCGTTTTGACAGAAAAAAATGCAGTTTCATTTACGGAACCCCATTAAGAAATATCATTTATACTCAATTTGCTTATCTCCAAGTTAAAACCACGAGTGAAGGTCTTTGAAATCACGATCACGACTTTAACGGTCATTTTTAATTGTATTAATGACCCAAATAGCACAAGAAATAAGGAGTTTCCAGCAAAAAATCAAACCCATTGACAATGCATGATATCAGTGTTTTAGTTTTTTGTCTACACGACCATAGATTAATTTTAACACAAAAGCATACAACTAAAGTATTTATAGATAATGAAAGTTCCAATTAGAATAATGTAAAATTAACCGTTTTGTATCTCGTAAAATAAAAACAACCACGAAGTCAAAAATCAAGAAAAAAATAATTTAAAAAACGACACTGACGGGCAACATATATAACATGCAAGGTTATTTTAATTTTTAAAATATAAGACATTAAAATGTTGGAGAATAGCAGGGAAAAAGTATTTTCATGACAGTTATTTTCAACCAAACCATCAAATTCAGGCTTAATTATCACTAACATTTCCACAATTTAGTTGTTGAAATGTTAGAAGCTGCTGTTTTTTTACTAATCATCAGAAATAACATTGTACTAAACATGTACATAATTGTAATTAGTAATTTACCACAAAAAACCTCTCATAAAGAAAAACTAATATGAAAATGAGATTATGGAACATATACTAATGAGACTGTATTCTGTAATGAAATTTAGACAAGTATAATGGGACCAATTGAGACTCCAATATGAAAGGGTTTTAATCTAGTGGGACCAGGAAAATAGTCTTAAAAATAAGATTTTGTGGATATATTATTAGATTCCACTAATAAGAACATATATTTATAATTATCAATTGGAATAACAATGGAATGTTCCATATATATAATTTCATAACATTTTCACTCTTGATTACCAATATTGTAAAGAACATAATATTTTCACACCTTATATTAATTGCTATCATCAAAATGTTAGTGTTTAAAGTTGTAAATTGTTTAACTATAAACAGCCTGCATGTATAGATGCAATATGTATGTATGTAAGCTTATGCACGAACATTTCAAAATGATTTACGTTATGCATTAAAATTTACAGAACCATGTTAATAGTGTAGAAAATTTGCCATTAATGAACATATCATCAACCTTTCTGAAAATTTATAAACATGCATAATGCATTTTAAAGTTATCCAAGCTAATGAACTTTTTCTCATCCATTGTTTTTTATAAAGTAAATAGGATCAATGATTATGAATTAAAATTTCACATTTCCTCCAATTCATTAGAAAGTTGTGCAAGACATTTCCACGTTGTGGGAAATACCAAAACAAATGTTTCCAGTGCACCAATGCGCTATCACATTTTCATAGTAAATAAATGAAAAGATTGTAAGTTCACGGCTTCATGTTATAGCACATAGCACCACGTGGGGTATATGGTTTTCTTAGACGAAAATGCTTGATAAGCTTTGAATTCGACCTCATTTGATTTCTAATCAATACAATATTTATTATGTATATCTGATTAGCTTAAATAATCGTGGGTTAGGCTCGTGCATTTTTCATGATCTAATTAGTGTCATGGCAGTTAGGAAATTAAGCTGGTTGCAAAACAATACACTGGATTCAAAACAATCGATATTGAAGTTATCTCCAGTATTAGGAATGACAACAAGATGTTTGTTTGATACCTGCCAGTTTGGAAACTTGAAATTTTTTGAAAAAAAATTCCTGCAATGAACTACTAAGGTACTACGAATAAGTAAATATGCTAAACCCGTATTAAAATGACTTGGAAGGTTGTTTGACACCAATAGCTTTCTTAATAGAAACTCGATAAGAATGAATAATTAATTTTTTTGTGTGAAAACTCGTACAAAATTAAGAGTTGTGAGATTTAATCTTTTGAAAAAACGCCAAGAAATCATATTTTTTATGCTAAGTACTGCAATGGTTAATTGTAATTAAAGTTTTGGAAATGAAGTAGCTTGGAATGAAGTGACAAGGTCAAGTTACCTCTGCCTTAGAAGTAAAAACCAAGAAGGAATAATAAATAAAATGAATTATTTATGCCCACCCAGGTAAATGGTATAATTGAACGGCATCCAAAGATATAATCACAGATTCCATTTGACCATGGGATTCTGCAGGCCATTGTACATAATTTTCAGATCATTCATAAAAGCTACTTGAATCTGGACTTCCCATCATAACATTAAAATGCAATTTTCGACCACGTGCACATGCTTAAAATTTATCGTCGACAATATCGTCGAAAAAATAAGCATTTGAGTATGATTAAAAAACAATTGTTTTTCATATGTATAACTGACTGTTAACTATTTTTTCAATAGTTAAGTAATCAGAGATTAACTTAATTGGGACAGTAACCTTTTAGCTCCTTCCCCGAATTCTATCTTGTCTTAGACGAAATAAAAATCCGATAGTCTTTTAAATTCTTTTGCAGGTGCACTTGCGTGAGTAACATCAATTCAATGGTTTAATTGTTATCCTAGTTTTATAGTTTAATATGGTATAATAGTTAATATATTGAATTCAACTCTGTTTTGACGTGGATGAAATTTAATAGCTGAATGCCCACAGCTATATAGCAATGGCACTGCATTTGCATCACGTGTTCAGTGGTCGTATTGTAACGGCGCTCCAATGAAATGACACCAACAGGTGGTAATCATGTTGCATTGCATTTGCTTTATTTCTGGTTTATAATATGTTTCTTTTATCTTTTTTAAAAGTGGTGATTGTATCTACTTTTTATCTCACTCAGAATTTGTCCAATTTTTTTTTATCTAAGACAAAATAGAAGAATTCGTGACAAAAGCCATTATCTCACACCCACCAAATCTGTGGACTGATTTCTGTCAGAGTATTGTATATATTTGACAGAAAAAAAAGGAAAATCCGCCATCAATGTTGATCAATCTTTAAAAATTGAAGTCAAGTTGTGTAACACCTATTAAATGGCCTACAAACTATAAAACAGTGAATCATTCAATTGATTTTTAGAGCAACTGTTGAAAACAAGCCGACAAAGCTATAGATGGAAGAGGCATGTCACGCTTTTCAATTTCATTTACCATACCCAGCATGCAACGTTTTCATTATTTTTTGTTTTTCGAGTTGTTTTGTGTATTGCTCAGAAACCACTTTTATTTGAATAGGAATGAAATGCGTGAAAAACAGTTAAATTGCACAAAAGTATTCCATAAAAATATAGAGTAGCACTCAACCCTTCCATGCAAACTGGGTTAATTTGAATGAGGACCTGCAGACTATTTTTTCTCCAAAACTACTCAAAACTTTAAATTCTTATGTGTTACACAATATAAGTAAACAGCAAAACTTTAATGTATAACTGCAGCATATTTTTTACCAGAAAACCATTTAACATAGCTCAACAACCAGTTAATCCCTTCTGACAACAAATTTTCTTTTAGAAATGATTCAGTACAATATCGCTAAATATTGTCATGACATATATTACATCATCTTTAAAATATTTTGAACTAGAGTTGCGTTAAAAATATAAATTAAAAACTATACCTTTATGAGTATGACCTATTTCTAGATCCCCTCACATGTCTATTTCAACTTTTAAATTAAGTTGAGGTTTTTAAATTTAATACAGTATATAGTAAGTTTTCTTGCAAGCACTAATATAATAAATCAAACAATTAGTACTGATTAACATAATGACCTTGTTAATTGGTGCACAAACATATTTATTTGAAAATTTCTCTGCATACAACGTGGGCTTCTGCCTCCAGACTATTCATTGAAATTTTTAAAAAAAATAATGAAATAACGATTTTAAAAACTGTTTACAACTCTGATAATGATCCAACCTAATTAAGAAAAATAAACTACTGTGAGCTACGCTCCAATTAAAACGAACATTTTAATTTTTATTGCCATAGATTCCTATTTTCCCCAAAAAAAGCATGTCATATTTCTTAAAAAATGTTTGTCTAAAAATAATAAAGCAACTTAGTACAATTTCGAAATTCGTGTTAAAGTAACATATTAGCTCCACTTACCAAAACAACAGAATTACAGAAAAATGCAATGCAACTCTGTAAGCATCAGTAAGTATTGTCTCTGTAATATGCTTCAGGTAATTCTTTTTTACAAAGCCAATTAATTAGACCTACTATGGAAATTGTTTATGAGGTTACAATTCGTTAAGTTAATGCGTCCTAATTAAAATTTTCAAACAATGCGTAATTAAAAGGAACAATTAATCGCAGGTTAAAGCTCTGAAAAATGACGCCAAAGCGTATCAATTTAAAATTTTCAAGGTTAGGCTATCAAATTTGCAAAGGATTTGTGGTGGAAATCTTTAAAAAAAAAGTTTACGACAATAAAACAATCTTAGTTTTCAAAGAGTTTGTGAGTTCGAGTACACAACTCTGTATTAGTTTTAAATATCCAAAAATCGTCATTAAGGTGACTAAATTGACACCTTAGCCAAACTGCAGGTATCAACATACCATATGTTAAAAACAGCATAGCAATTTTACCAAATACATACACCATTGTTTACATTTCACACAAGGAAGGTAAGATGGTAAGCTCGTAAATTCGATCTTTTTGCTATCACTCAACAAATTTACTTTCTGCTAAATTTATTCCAGCCCTTGGCAGAACAGGCAGGGACATCGATATCTTATGGTATATGGAATGTTTTACACCTTGTATACATGATAAAGAAATATTTCTATAACTTTGGATATGATTGAGAAGCTAATTCTCAGGAAATAGCGATGGTAATTGGTAGCCTTTATCAACTAGCTTAAACGCCATTTAAAATATGTTTAGATATAAAGACATGCATTTCGTGCAGCAAGTTACATCCATTTCTAAATCTTTTAGATATAAATATCATATATAGGGGAAGGTCTTCATATCCCTGACAAAAACTTGTCCGTCACAGTTTGACACGCAATGTTTACATTTTTTGCTTTTAATAATTGGATTAAAAATTCCGCATCCTTCGTTTTTTTTTTTGTGATATGGCCTATATCAGACGTTGCATGCAAGCAGATACGATTAATTAGGTCTTGGCATATTAAGTCTCTGACTTGCAGCAAGCAGACAGCTTTTTTTAAATAATTTTATTGTTTTATATGCCCTGCTATTGTAAAGAACATACAAGCTACACCTGGATGCAGAAGCAGAACACCGCATAAGTGTATGCAAATATGTAATTAACATACATTTATTAAGTAAAATCTGCATTTTTGCCAATTTTAAGTTTTCAGAAAAAAAGACGCTTGGTTCTAGATAAGATCTTTAATTATTCGCCTGCATCAGGAAGGTGTATTTTTAAATTTTAACTTTCTTTTTTTAAATAATAAGACGCTTATTTAAGGGTTATTCAAAATATTGCACAAGAATTTCGAAAGCATCTTTATAAGTACCTCCAGCATTTGTTAAAAATTGTATTTCTGGTGTTCAATACACCCTATAGAAAACAATAGTAGCCTACTAATGAGGCATATAAGAAATTATATAATTGGGGCCTTATAAGAAATCATCCCAATATTTGAAATAGTATACCACTGGACAGCTGAACATAAATGTTTTATGTGATGATGTAAGAAGACATTCAATTTTGTTAGAAGAACCGAAAAACACATTCAAATTACAAAATAATTAACAATAGAATTCCTTATTTCACTCATTAAGAACTTGTATCCTTATCAAACAAATAAGAGCATTGTTCTATACCGTGTATTGCACGACTTGTCCATTATACAATTTAAAAATGGATAACATTTCAAATTTATTCAAAATGTATTACATGCACATATTTCCATAAAAGTATTAAATTGCAATTTCAATGCTTCACCCTCTAATTTTACAAAATTGTGTTCCAAATAATTTAACCACTTATATCTGTACCAGTTGCTTATTAGAACCAAATCAGCAATAACCGTATAATATATGCATTAACCCCTCTAACTACAGTTTATGGTATCATTCGGAAAATATTAATAGAACAAAATTTTAAGAGCTAAATATGAAATTATGGAATATATAACTTACTTTGATGTCGTCTTCTTGCGGCTGGTAGACTTTACCAAAATGTTCCGAAATGTCTCCTTGGGTCTTTTAAAATGCACAAACTTTCCCTTCCTGGGTCTCTTCAGGTTCTTATGCGAGGAGGGCAAATAGGTGGATTCCGTTGGATTGCTGATTCCCCAAGGGGTCAAAGGGCAAGACGATCTTCTCAACTGTGCACTTGTGATTTGTTGAGTATCGTTTGCATCACTGCGAGTCTGACGTACACCCACTTTACACATGTGACCGACGCACTGTTTGTGAACATAAACAACTTCATGTGCCCTTTTGTCCATGAGCCCTCTGCCTCTTGGAGATTGTAGGATTTGAGGATCCTCGATGGAGCTGGTGGCCACCATCTCCCCTTTCAGTAATACATTTCTTCGCACTGGGATAGCTGTACGATAACGTGAGTGGAGCATTTTCAAAGAATTCAAAAACAAGCCCTTCAAATTGGACAATTAACTGCAACTGGTCTTAATGATATATTATGTTAGACAATGCCACGTTCTTATGTCTGCAGAATGCCATCCTACACTGTTGCATGGTAGAATTAAATTGTTCATTAGTTTATGGCAAAACAGCAATCATCAATAGATTTTTCAAACAGCAGTTTTAAGATTCTCATTGATGTAGAAGGTACATTGCACTCTCAAGTCATCAACGTAATCCAAAGGACAGAGTCATCACATAAGGTGTATATTTAGGTTTCACTTCCAATTTACCATTACTGTGAGGCCATTAAACACAGTAAATTTACCAGTCACTTCGGTAGATTTTATCCATAATCGTGCTCATTCCAATAGAAGATCATTCCAAACAAAAAACTTCCAGAGTTGCAATCTCAAATCTTCCCAATGGATCTCAAGGCAGCTCAACCTACCTGGAATGCATACATAAAAATCAAATTAATATAAAAACATCACACACAAAAAAAACCAAGTATGCGATTGCTTGTGATAATACAATCAATCCCAGTAAATCTTCAGGGTTGATTTTACGACTGTAACTACCGTAAAAAGTGGCTACAGGAACAGAGATTTCCCAGCATGAATTTCCTGGACTAGACTGATAACATAAAACGAAACTGAAAGCGGAGGGTCGAAAAAAAATGCACATTGCAGTGATTGCACAGGAAGGGTGGGGGCAAAGGTAAAGGTGGATGTTGCCCTCCACATACAAAAAAATATCATAAAAACATTCATTTTCCATTCATTTATGCTTGGAGGAGACGCAGCTCGGTGAGCTCAATTCACCTCCATCAATACGTTTGTTGGTAGTTAAAGCTACATGTACGTAGACCCCATTTTGTGAAAAAAAAAGATACCTCAAATATACTCCAGAATATAGCCATTTAATCAGTCCACCAAATTATTACATGCACGTGCAGGAACGATTTAGTTAACCTGGATCTAACTCAAGGATGGCGGAAACGTAAAGTATAAAGGACAAACAGGTGGTTTGTTGGTGAATATATAGGTGAAATGTGTTATTAGTTAAATTTTATGCATAATGGAAAAAATGGAAAATCCAATGTGGGATTTGGCCAGAAAAATAAATACAAATTTTATAATAATGAAACTGTTGTTAAAGCTCTTGCTAAATTTATCATTGATAGTTTTGAGAAGTGTGCAATAGCTCAATCAACTATCATAATTCTAAAGTTTAATTCTATTAAAATAACTCGATTGGATGTTTTGATTGGTAAGTTATTAAAATTAAAGGTTGATTTATAATGTTTCCTTATACATGTAGTACTACAGTAGTTCACATTGGTATAACCTACGCTTACATAAAAACATACAAGTATTTTAGTTAGAGAAAAACGATTAATTAAAGCATCTTACGATATTTTATAAACTGAGACTAGAGGAATAATGTGTACTACTATATAGTAGGACTATTTTCAAATAAATCAAGGTTAAAGTTCAAACAAGATAATATTGAGAACTGTTTAGGTTTAGTTGTAATTTACAAGAAAAATTTAAATTATTACATACTCTACATGTATATTAAATGTAAAAGTCAGCAGAAAATTAACACGGAAATTACAACTAATGATATCAAACGAATAAAACAGTGTTTAAATCCAAGGTTAAAGGTCAACAAGAGAATTTGAAATCTATGTGAACGATTAAATATGATTTACATTTTTAGAATGTTATTTATGAAAAACAAAATATCTGTTTAGGAAATAAAACAGAAAATTGATTTTCTGTTTTTTGATTGGAAAAATAAAATTAATGAGATCATCACAAAAATAATATATCAGGAGTATTTAAACATACATTAAAGTTCAAATATAAAATAGGAAATTTGTGAACATTTATCTACATGTATTAATTTAGTAAATAAAAACAAAAAAAAATTAGAAAAAGACAATTAATGAGCTCATCAAATTAATATTACATGATGACTATTTAATCATAAATCCAGGGTTAAAGTTCAAATAAATGATATGAAATCTATGTGAACGATTAGTTATAATTTACAATTTCAGAATGCTATTTATGAAGGAATAAAATCATTTTCGCTAAGGTTTTACCTAAACAAAAGACAGCAAGCTAGGTTAATCGAAAAAACATGCACCATGCTAAAAGTGCATTTCGTACACAACTTGCATATAAAACCAAGAATTTCAATACGATGAGCTAGTTTATAAGTAAAACGTAAACTTTTTCTTTTCCCTCAACTTCTCCATCTAATTTTACTAAAAAATAAATTTTTCCAAACTTTTCCAAAACTCACCATCCCAAAATCGTCGCCCTTCCTCACATCTGAAGATGCAATACTTCCCAAATAAAAATGTGCACTTAATCCTTAAGCAATAGCAGTAGGTATACAGAGAGGCACAGAGCAAGAAGCACTAGAAATATCCATAGGAGAGAATGGTCGGCACTCAATAAAACCGAATGTAGCCGTAGGAGTTTGAACAAACACGTGGTGGTGTTTAGGAATAGCGTTTTGGCGTAATCCGGACATAGCAGCAGGCAGGTAGACACAGTGCTGCCAAACGGGGTAGCGTCAAAGTGAAAATGGAGGAGGGCAAAGGCCTTGCCAGCAGGCCTGAAGGGACTCGTAGCACTGCATCGTGAACGCAGTCACGCTTCTTTGATCGTTACACTTGGCTGCTTCGATTACAGGGCTTCCTATACCTATGCCTTCCTCCCCAATTAACTCCCACCCTCAGCATTAACCCGTGGCTTCCTACCTCCACGAGCACCCCGATCCCTGCAATCGAAACTTGGGGTGGGAATCGAAAATGTTCAAAAATCGAATTTCCAATACACGCATTTTTATCTCTTATATGCTAATGACGTTTTTCTATTTATGACTCTGAAACCCGAATTGTTTTCCCACGTGGACAAGTCGAGGCTTTCAATGGGTTTAGGATACAACGAACTCGAGATACCAGACTAATATCGAGCAATCGACATATGACAAACCGGAAATGGTCAACTGGAAAATGCGACAATTTGATGGGGATCCGAGAAGAGATTATCAACCGCCCAAGCTAGTATATTAAAAGTTAATTTGAGTTTTTTTTTTGACCACCATTGCAGTGCCATAAGTTATAGACATAACAGGGCTCTGGATGACACCAAGAATAATGGTTAATTGAAGAAACGTGCCTCAAGTTGAAGATGAAATATGTTCAAACGCGTCAAAGGGTAACGAATTGATGAATAAAAAAATGCAATGTTTATAATCGTCAGCAATTCTAAAACAAATGGTGATAAAATACTTTGAATTGGCAATGGTAGAGTGACTCCATGGGATATCATTGCATTTTATAATGAGCCCTAAAGGTTGGTTATATCAAGGATTTATTATTGTAGAAATTGTGGGGAACATTAAATGGAGAATTATTTGTACTTCAGAAAGTTTCTACTTATTATCGATATTGTTTGAACGACATTTTTACAATTTACTTACATGTAGTTATCAGAAATTTGCAACATTAAAAAATTGCAAAGACTCATATAGAATTTTATGTGGTAAAATTTATTATCAAGCAACAGAGTGATCCAAAAACGTACTTTTAGCACAACTGATACAGTATGCTAATTGCAAATGGTATTTTGACTCTATGGGATCCTTGCATTTTATAATAAACCTTAAGGGTTTGTTATATCAAGGGTTTATTATTGTAGAAATTGTGGGGAACATTGGATGGAGAATCATTTGCACTTCAGAAATTATCAAGATTTTTTGAAAAACAAATATATTTAACTTACATAAGTTATCAGAACTTTGCAACATTAAAATATTGCAAAGACTCGGATTGATTTTTATGTGGTAAAGTTTGCTTATCAATCAACAGAATGATACAAAATTCCTACTTTAAAGCACATTTGATACAGTATGCTTAGGAACACGAGAATTATGTTTTTTTGGTTGATCACTAGCTAATGTTTAACACAGTAAATCCAATTAAAGCCAATTATTCATAAAAAAAACTCTCCCTACAGATATTACAAAACGAAGTACTGGAATACAAAAGTTACAAATAGGACACGACAAGATGACCATGATAACGGAGTTTCAAAATACTTTAAAAAATTGTGCATGGTAAGTTTCTAGTTTTTCATGGGTTCGAGATTAAGAATTATTAAAAAATATATTCATAAAGAGATATGTTGGTGGTTGCTAGTGGATTAGAAAGTATTTGTTGAAACACCCTTAGTTGCGTATCATTTGCAGCAGGGAGCAGTAACCGAATCAATATTTTGGAGAACGTGTTTATCATCCTAATTTAGATTGTTTGACTGCAGTGCAGTATAACGCCTAGAAAAACTAACTATAGGAAATAAAAATTTTTGCAAACTCATTCACCATTTTGTGGTCATTATTCGAGTCATTCAGTATTGTGCTTTTTGTATTCTGCAGTCAGTGAAATAGAAAAAAAAATCCGATAAAACTTACTTTTCGTTTTTTTTCTATCACGAATAATTAGTGTATGCACAGCAGAAATTTGGTATAAAATATATACTGTAGAAGGCGTGTAGGAAAATACATAAATTCCAAACCCTTCAGTGGGATTTTCTATTCAATTTCATCGTGCACGTTTTTCAGATTATTCTGCCATGAAAGTTAAGAATTGTAGCACATTTTAATCTCAGATTGACAATTACATGAAATATGTGAGTATAGCTCAATGGAAAATTTACAAGCATTAATCCAAGATAATGCTATGGTAGTTATAATTAAATGCCCACATCAATTTTTTAAGGAAATATTTTTGTATTTGATAATACATAAAATGAGGAAGTTTTTAGAAAAAGAACTAGTTTATTCATACAGCTCACTGAGATCAACACAAGCTTTCCTATTTTAATAAGTATGTGCAATGGGAACTAAATTTTTCGTGAACATGCATTATATTGAATGACCATTTTATAAAAATGTTAACAGTCGGCTATAAAAAGATCCACTTTCTATAAATATAATTTTAACAACCATTAGCTTTTACATTTCTAGTCTCAATATAATCATCATTCTTTTGTAATTTTATTACATTCCCCGAATATTTATTAAGCAACATTTCATGAAACACAGTGAAGAGTTTCAATGAAAACACCATAAAACCAAGCCCTTTAAATATCAACTAAATTCCAAAATGTATGTAGAAGCGCATAAGGAAGCAAATTTGTCATTGAAATGGCTATCTTTATTCAAAAGATTATTCATTACCAAAATATTATATATAAAATATATATCTTGCTATAATACATGTTATAAAGATGATTAGTTAGATGTTATGAAGTCTGTTACAATATACCTGGTATAAAATCAGTTGTATTTTAATTTACAGGTATGTTTAGGCCATTTTATAAAGTATAATAATCTAAAACCAATTGAATACAGTAAAACCTGCAATATAGGGGACCTCTAAAAAATTGCCAAATTTGGTCACTGAATACAGGTGGTCAGTATACATAGAATTTTATGAAGGAAGATATACATGTATGCACTAAAACCAATTTATTAAAAGTGTTCACTCTACCAGGTTTTACTGATGTTTGTAAATTTAAACTTATAGTATTTTAATGTGAAGTGGTATTAAAAAGAAGTATTCTATACGTGCTACAAATTATTTCAAAGTACACAATTATTCCTAACTAAAAATATATTTAAGTAACATCGCAAATAAATTACAATTAAAATACCTTTCTAAATTATATATTTTAACTCTCAATCAGGACTAAATATAGGTAAATCACATCTAGCACATTTTCAAAAACAATTAAAAACCTCAAAACGTATAATTAAGTCGCTATTAGAATTTTTCAATACTCATTTGGGTTAAATGATATATACCAGGAAGGAAAAATGGCGTCATTGGCCTAATTAAAACACGAAAATTATACAGCAATTTAAATAATTTTGTTCATAAGAACAGCACATATTGAGGTTGTCCGTTATAGACAACGACGACAAATCCACAGCTAATAGACCAGTCCAACGATGATTATTATATAAAGATTTGCAATTATAAGAGCAATATTAAGTTCAGCATGGTTGAATTTTACCATGCAATTTAAAATCAGGCCAACGGCCTGGGGTTACAAAGAAACTTTTCGATTTGGCCATTTGTCTAATCCTTAAAAGCTGCAACTTGGCGAGATAGTGAAATTAAGTTTGATTTAATAGCTGCGAAACTGATTGATCTTGAAATAGTTTACGATAATAGCGACTGTCCAGCAATTACGAGCTAATGTTGATAGTGATATGGAAGTAGAAAACTACTTGCACGATTTTAAATAGACAGACAACATCCTTTCAACTGGAATAAATAATTCGGAAATACTGCTCATTATATCCCCCTATACCTCCAACAGAATACCCAATTGTTATCGGTGCCTGTATCATTTAAAACTATTATTTACGAACAATATAAAAAAATCGAATAATAAAAAAATCTAAAAAGCCTCCTCTATTGATAATTACAGTGTGATTCAGAAAACAGCCTTTGAAAAGGAAACCAGTCACTCGTTCCATATGTTGCCAGTCAGGGTGCACAATTTATACAACCATTTTTTTATGATTTTTTGATAATTCTGGAAAGTTTTGGCTGTTCTATATACCAAACCCTTTTACAGGGTTGTACAGTAAAACTACCCACATCAACATTAAAAGCTTGAAAAAATGAGGATGATAAGTGATTCATCGAATAATCCCTTTTAACTTAGATGATTCTTGCTAAACGTTAAGTGCACAACGCCCTGTATGATGGACAGGGACATCATTCTAATAAATCTTTAGCATAACATGAATCATAATTGCTTCATTATAGCTTAAGCATTCACCATATAGCCTAAAATCGAGTTGTATGAGACACCATTACTTATGAGACTATGGAGCATCCCATATTGTTATACCAATTTAATATGATAAATATAATTTATGTTCTTATTGGAATGGGATTTTAAACTACATGTAGATTCATAAAATCTCATTATTATGGGTCTCGTGCCATAGTTCCATAAAATCCTTGTGGTTTTTATTTGATCCCATTGCTTGTTTCACATTGTCTCACTATTCTCATTAGCATGTTCAATAATCTCATTTTCTCATAGATTTCTGTTAGACTGCTTGAAATTTTTACCTTAGGTTAAGAACATGAAATGCAAAGCCATAATTTATTTTATACTACCGTGTATTTGTGATAATCTAATACATTGTTGCATAACTACATTCAGGATACATTAAATACACAGGGTTTTATATCGCATACATAAAGCAGTATCGGTTACCATATTATAAAAAAATATTAATTTGTCAATACAGTATCACCTGTTAAAAAAACCACCCAAAAATTATCACAGTTGGTCACTTTTTACAGGTGGTCACCACACAAAGAACGACATGATCATGATGTTGACACAGGCCTTGCTAGTTATAAGAAGTCTAATGTGTCACCTCTTTGAATTTACCCTACCAATTTCTTGAGAATTAATCCTTAGCAATCGATGATCCAATTGCAGGCTGAAACTGGTCACTTTATTAGGTACACTAACTGCCATTGGAAAAATGTCAAAGAAGATGGTAAACACTGGACACCGTACACAATAGACGGTTGGTAAAACTATACAGAGAATTTTTATAATGGAATTACTTGTATATTGATATAAAAACAATTTTATGAAAAGTGGTCACCATACAGAAGTGGTTACTTTCCCAGGTTTTACTGTAAATTGTTTCCATTGTGTTTGGGATTTTTAAATGCAATAGTCAGTCTTATGTGTTAACCAACCCGTTATTTTAATGATGCGTACATTTTGCCTGGGGTATGCCTTCATTATACAAGTACAAATACTAACAAATTAATCATAGATAGTGACAGTACACGAATGTTAAAAATTCATTACTCTAATTAAGAGTAAAATTATAGAAAAGTACTTTGTGAAACGTTGTACATATCAATAAAAATACCGGGTTGATTAACTCAGACTCGTTATCTACATGTATATAATTGTATTACTGCAATTACTTCCTTAACTAGTGCAAAACTGGAAAACAAAACAACTTGCCAGTCAAGAAAATAATTTCACGTTATTTATAATTATTAATAATCAGCCAATAGTCATTCCTTTGAATAAGACAAACAAGAATTTTTTTTCCCTGATCCATAAATCACTGACTATTTAAAAACTGGAATCTATAATAACTAATTAGCAAGAAAAATTAAATTCACACTAACCCCAATTTTATTCAACTCGTTTAAAATATTAAAATGTTGTCTTGCAAGGATAGCATTTCAACATTGCTAATTTCGCAATTGTACTATTCGCTCCAATGCTTTTATAACATAATAACAGTCAAATGAACGTTAGCAAGACATCAAGTGCTGTAGTAAATACATACAATCAGCACCATTTCATCGTTCAGACTACTCTTATCATGAGTTGCTTTTCCTTCCTATTTTCCATCAAACCAAAAAATGTCAACAAATTACCATGACAAATCTAATCCACATCTCAAAATTTGATCATTATTTAAAATAATACTCGAGCATCAAGAGCATCCTTGCATTGTTTACACTCAAGTGGTGAAATTGACTTTATAATCACGCAGTTCAGTTCGCTAGTTCAATGTCCATTCGTTCATAAAAGGGGATGGTTAGGCGGATATAACAATCAAAATTTTTACTTTCATTCCCCAACACATTATTAGGTTATTAACATGCCAGCAAGGAAAGAGAAAGGCTGCGATTATCCGTGCACGACCAAAACGTGAGCAACCATTAGATGTTTGATTGCAAAGTCAACTAATTCAACATGAAATCCCCTGGTCATTAATAATGCTTGATATAGTGGAATTCCTTGGTTTTTCTGACGGTTTTGTCAGTGTTTTCTTTTTAAGGACTTTTGCATGCACACATGAACAAACGAAATTTCTGATACCATTTTGTTTAAATACAAGATTATAACCTCATTTCAGTGATATAATATGAAAATCTTCATTACATCACACATGCATACGTATACATTATATCATAGATTCTTGAAATTTCTCCTGAAGTTAAAAGTTAGAAGTTTGAAGACCAATGATTTAAACCAATCCAAAATCACCTGCATCCGTTATTAAATTGCAATTGATTGCAGTTGAGCTTCCTTATTTAAACCACTTAAGACATAAGATAAACCGCATTTTGTTGTTTATAAGGGAGAATTAAGGGAAGACAAAATTCAAATAAGCTTTATAATACATGTACATGTATAATAAAAATGTATTATATAACCGTAAGTAAAAAGCGGTCAATTAATACGATAAACACAAGCCCATGACTTCTAATTATGCATAAAAACATTTACAAACTCTAGTTTCATCTGCCTAAAACTGTTTTAGATTAATTATAAGGCCCGCCAGTTTTTTCCGTTTTTTATATGATTGAAAAATCAAACATTCAAAAGTTATGTCTCCCTAAATTTAGGGCTTGTTTAGAACCATAAAAAAATTATCTCAGCCAGCCATTAAATTTAATTATACCGAAAATGGCGATAGTTTATCGGTGAAATAAAATGACGAAATAGCATGGTCTGGAGAAGGTCAACATCACAGAAATCGTTAAAAAATGCTGCTTCAATTCGTATTTCATCTGGGAAAAAAACAGAATTTGAAGTAAAATAAATTTGCAAAAGAAATTGAGGGAAAGAGCTTTTAACCCAAAAAAAAAAAAATGGAAAGTTGAGAAAGCTATGCAAAAACACAAACGAAATCTGGTTTTAGAAAATATGCAGCAGTGATAACTTGTTATAAATATTTACCTCAAAATAAAAAAATAAAATCTACCTTAAACTGGCAATCACAAGTAGTGGTGGTGTAATACTAGTATAATGGTTGGGTTTAGAATTTTTCAACATTACCTCACTTATCATTTGTGCTTTTTTGGCTGTTGACACAATAAAGTGAATGACCTCATTTGCAGTTTGTCTGCGACTAGGTTCTGTAATATGCAACACTGGTGTAGCATATTACTATTACCTTTTATCACATTTTATTTCGCAAAGACGACTTCATTTAAATTATAGTTATTTAAAAAAAAAGGTCGAGGATGCATGGTAACCGTGGTACTATGTTAAGATCACCGAAATTATATGAAAATGTTGACATAATGGGTGATATGAATCAACCTACTAAAAAAATTGAGCTGTAGACTAATTGCTAACAATCTTGGTCATTTAAAAATATTTATATATTTTGTCATTGCAGAACATGTAAGAAACCACTTTGTGCTAGTATATTACATAATGCCCTTAAAGTTTACCAATAATGATACTCATCTACATCAATATGCAACTAATGTGATGAAATTTAACACTATGATCACCACTAATGTCTACCTGCCCCCAAAAGTTTAAAATATTTAAAATGTTGATTTCAGTGCATGTAGTTTTTTTTTAAATTTCAAGTATAGTTGTCACATTATAAGCCTACGTTTAAGTTTATGGTTCTTAATTGCAACAGTCCTTACTGTATTATTTGAAAAAAAAACCAAGTTATCTTGAAATTATGACTTATCTCAAAATTAATTTACTTTATGTTTTCCTATCATTGCTTATTTATTTCATGTTTGTGTATACGTGCATATGCTTTAGTAAAATCATGATTAGTTATAAATCAAATACACCATCATTAGAAATAAAAATAACTCGTATATGTATAACTTTTGGGGTGAACTTGACCCTTGATGATCATTGAAGTTTTCAAAAACAAGGTGCTCATCAGAGGGAGAATGCATGACAAATTAAAAAGTGCATTGAAGCCATCCATTAAACTTAATGATAAGGTACTGATCAATACAAAATTATTGAACTTACTGTATACAACAGTTAAATGCACTAAAGTAGGTAGATACCTTCACAAAGTATTTACTCATACCTCTGGTTCATTACTTTATAGGTGTGAACCATTTTATTAAAGATTCCCATTGGACCGCATTCAAACCACACAATGCCATATGGCATGAACACACTTTTCCGGATTATTATTTCAATTCACATGCACAAGCGGTAGCAATTCACCCGAAGAGTCTTGAAAAACTGTTGAAGAACATTGAGAAGTTTGAAGAAATGCAGCACTCAGCAGAATAACGTACATCAAGAGTTATACTTAAATCGCTTTAAGTGCATTAACGGCATTGACATGGTTGAGGGCAACAAAGGTGGACACAAAATCCTATACTCCAGAATAAAAGCTATTTCGCCCAAGTATATAAAAACAGATGTTGCATCTTGTGCCTCTGGATTTGTTAATTAGCGTTTCACACTTCCGAACTTGAAATGCACAAGATTAGGGTAGCACAGAGCGCATCCAGGCAGTGACCATGACCATAGTAAAGGCTTTCATTCAGGGAAAGCAATCATGCAAAAACTGGAAAAAGCATGTATATTTTAACTACCGTACTGTAAAAGTTTAAAATCTAATTTGTTACACCCGAATTAATTTCGTTATTTTCAGGACCAAGTTGTAACCTTTTGTTTATGTTGTTACGTTATTGTGTGGCAATCTGTGTTAAGTTTACTTTATGGACAATCCTCATTGTGCTGATGGTCAATTATGGTGCCTTTATACGACGAAACCGCGCCACATATGGCCCAAATTTTAAAAAATATGTTTATTCTTGCTTACAAATTGATTAATATAATAACAGTAGCTGGGGGAAAAATTCCTTGAAATTTGATCGCAAGACTACATTAATTCATCGGGTATGCCATTCTAGGAACCTCACATACATTTTGCATGTACATGTATAGTGAAAAATCTTATTGTCTGAGATCACACATAATATATACATTATAAAGTTTAATATGGAATATCCCATTGTTATCCCAATTCAAATTTATAAATCTTGTTGAGTATACATGTATGTTCTTGTTAGATTGGGATCTTTTAATAGACTCAAAAATCTCATTATATCATAAAAGAACTCATGCCAACGAATTCCATACAATAAAATCCTTTGATGTTGTGGTTTCATTTTGTCCACATATATCCTCATTAGTTTTATTTGCATGCTCCACAATCCCATTATTTTTAAACATGTATACAAATTTGTCAATAGATTTTTTTTTAAAACTCATCAGTTAATCTAATAAATTTAAGACTCATTACCCTATGAAGCAAACATTATAGATGCGATGTTAAAATTCAAAAGGTATGGTGCATCCAGCTGACTATTTTATTTCGTCGAATTCAACAGCATAGTCTCATAATTGCATATGCACTGTATTTGAAAAAGGAGTTTCTTTGATGTAGAACTTTGATGGGTCACTAGCTGCCCCCTATCGGCCAAATGATGATACTACTGCCTCTCAAAATGCATTTATTTGAAATATAACTTGAGGAAATACTGTAAAAAAATGGCTGATGCGCATCAAACGTGATGGATATTGAGCAATTTTTTTCATTTATTTATTTTTATAAATTATAGAGAAAATAGCTTTTGAAAATTTAACATTACAGGTATAGGGTAATTTAATCTGAGCCTTTAATCTTAATCGAACTGGGTGCTATGGAACTTAACCCTTTCAGACCAAATGGGACACACATGGCGTGTCTAAGCTGCCAATTCAAAAAAATCCTACTGGGACAATGTCTCATGCAAAAAAAAATTGCACACAAAAGTGTTAACACAGTCATCAAGGAAAAAAAATCGGCAATTATGCATGTACACAAAATGTTATGCTTATTTGCAATAATATAATAATGTCAGTACAATTTTTATATTGTAAATGCAAGTGTAAATAATGTAATACAGTATTAGAACTCACCATCGACAGCAAAAAATGTAATATTGCATGCATTAACAATGCAAGACTGTATATTGAAGAGTAATTCACAGCTTCAGAGTTCTCAACACTGCTGGACGATTAAAATTTTAAAATTGAGAAAAATATTCCATTTCATGTAACAAGTGAGCAGTATGTGTTTCCTGCAACTAGTTTTTCAATCAGATATCGAAGGTTATGCATAAATTTAATTATACAAATTGAAATTTTGACTTTCCAAAAAGTCAAAGGTAGAAAAACAAGCTGCCTTTGAAATCAACTTTTGCTAACATTAACCTTTGGAATGGAAATTATATAAAAAAAACCTGAATCACGAATATGAATATCTTAAGGTTCATGCGTGCCATTAATGATGATGACATTATTCATCAGGAAATAAAATTACATAATTATGAGGCATAAGGTGCGCGTGTGTCCAATGCTTAAGTTTAATCTTTTAAGTGACACGGATGCGCATTGTTCAATATGGTTGACGAAAATGTACTCCATCTGTTGTCCATTTAACCTCAACACATATTGGGTACTCTTAAAACTATTTGTAAGTGATAGGTATCTGACAAGGAAGTGCTTTCACTGACACCCGGAAACTGAAATTATTAACGTGACCGGACAAAAATTCCTTTTATGCCTTTCAAGCACCGCGTGACAGCGCCCTCTGCCCCTGATAAGAGGACCTTTATGACCACTTCCTTTTAAATGTGGTGTAAAAAAATGCACAATTTCGCGTGTTGGGTTTGGATATTTTTGCCAATCATTCCCAATTTTTCAGGTTGCGCTTTTACACATGTATAACCAAGCGTTAATAGGGGGTCCTCGCAATATAGCTAACCGTTACCGGAATGCCATAACAAATGGACCTTTACCGCCTTTTTAGTTATTACTTCATGCATACAGTTTGTTCATTATGAATTTAAAATTTTCCATTTTTACGGTTGATCGAATATGGCCTACAGCAAGGAAGTTTACAAGTTCAGCATCCATATCCAAAATTGAATTATCATACTATAACAATTCAAATTGTGTAGATCTGACATGTATTCAACTAAAATTTTTTTTGTAAAATCACATGTAAAATAAACAAAGTGAAAATTTAACTCATGATTTTACAGTGTTTTGTGGCCGTGTTTGTTCCCTAGAATGCCAGACCTAATATATAAAACGAGACATTAATCGCATTCATAATTACTGCTATATAACATGTATCTTATCTTGATGAAAGTTCTATGAGTTGAACTCTTTGCCTCTTATAGAGGATTTTGTAAATGACAGGAGCATTAGTTATTAATTATTGGGACAAGAATATAACATGCACAATATACATGTACCTACAACTTCCAGGTAGAATCAGATACTGTAGATACAACATATATAAGTGCATATTGTACATGTACATATAGGACTACTTGTACTGCCCATGTTTAAGATTATGATTTAATAAAACCGAAGTTCAATATGTTTCAAATTGCACCAATAATATCAAACTTCACATTGATCATCAAATTTATGCCACATCTCAATGTCATTATTATAAATTCAGAATAAATCAAGTGGCCATCCGCAAAGTACTTCTGGTGAGGAAGGGTAAGAAGGTTGGTGAATTTAGGATTAAAGTTTTAGTCTTAAATCTTAGCACTGTCTTAAGCACTGTCTTAGCACTAAAGTGTCTTAAACTGTCCTATTTTTAAGAATGTTATTTTTACCTAATCTGAAATGGATGGAGAGAAAATAGCTGCAAATTTTAAATTTAGAAAACCTGCACCCTTGATATCGTGGAGAACCAAATACAAAGAACTAAGAAGTGTAATTCAAAAAGGATTGTAATTTAAAATAAATTTGGTTTATTCTTAAATGACCCACACATCTAACGTTTACAATGGTCAAGTGGAACTAATATTGGGAAAAATAGCTGTCCAGTGGTGCAGAGGTTGATGGAATTTCCTATACATGTCCTATTGCAAATTAAGTCATAGAACATCATAAAATATGGCCTCACAAGTGTTCCGGTTGCCAAATGTCCTGCTCAATAATTTTTTAAAATAAGAATAAGACAGACTTTTTAGTGCTTAAAGTCTTAGTTTAAGAATAGTTTTATAAATAGTTCGTCTTAATCTTAACGATAAAAGGGACTGGTGAAAGCAAACCAAGGTGGATAGAATTTACATGCAGATTCGGCCAAAAAAACAGGACGTCCTTTGTGAATGGTCCCAGCAATTAATGCTATACAATTATGTTCAAGCACTTAAGAATGGTAATTTGCAGTACATGTGTTCCACTGGTGAACCTGGAGGAACTGGTTCAGTACCTGCAAATGGAGCCTGTAGATAACAGTTTTTTCTCACCAAAGATTTGCACAATAAACAGGACATTCATTCAAAACAAGGACACCCTAAGTGAAAAAGCTACAATTAATGCATAGATCTTTAGTATTCAGGACAGGGGAATTAAGTATTTCGTATGTAGGTAATGACTGTGTTATTAATAAAAATTAAGTTTAAATATTTTCCTGGATTAGATCTTGACCCATGGAGGGCGCACCCACTTCAGGTCACAAGAACAGACAAAAGGTTTGATACAATCTAATAATCAGTAAAGGCTGTAAGCTAGTTATGGAAAAAAAAACTACATAGAGTTTATTTGGGTCGATTAGTGTGGATTACACATTGGATTTTCAACCTAGTTAATCACAAATTTGAACCTTGCACTGCATTATCTGATTGGCTGATAAACAATATGCAGTTTGTAATTCTGAATGTGCATGTAACTCATTTAAGGGATTGATTCATGAAATCTTAGCAAAATAGATAAAATAACGAAACATTATGAACTTTCCATCAAATATGTCCTGACTATTTTCAAAAATAAAATTTATAGTTCAATTCTTGTCATTATAAAGTAAATGAATAGATTTTATTTGCGATACATAAGATTTATAAAACCCTTATGTATAATCAGTATTATACATGGGTCTTTTGAAGTGAATAGCGAAATGCATATGTCATGCTCCAGAAATGTTTTATGAAAAATATGAAAAAAAAACGTCAGCAAGTTTATATAGCGCGACATTAATCGTGTCCTTGGCAAAACATACTACTCATATTTCAATCTTCTCAACTGCTCAACATGGTCAAGTGATTCAAATGAAATGAAATTATTTTTGCTCCACTTGTACGTAATCAAAATAAGGAGACGGAACATGAAGTTGTTTGTGTGGATGCCCATGTTTCTGCTTTGGATCTCCCATGTTGCAGGGACCAAAACTAACAAAGTTCAGATTGGTAAGTATATGTTTTCTAATTGTCATGACATAATCAACAAATGTCATTTAACCAGTATCGTAATGTACGAAATGGCGTACAGTGTAGAAATACATATTCTGTAATTGTTTGGGCAATTTAGGTGCATTGTTTGAACATGAACACGAGCATTTACAAATCGCATTCACTGAAGCTATCCGTCATGCAAATGATGATCCACAACTATTAAAAAATTCAATCCTTGTACCAAAAATCGAGACACTTGGTAATGGGGACATCTTAGAAGCATCCAAAAAAGGTTAGTTTACTGCACGATAGATAACAAATGTTCAGTACTGTTCATAATGGAAATCACATTGCATAGTATCACATATGGGTGGTATATATACAGGGTGGTCCAATAATCTTTTAGTCCTGTAATCTTTTAGTTATGAAAATTCTGCTAATGCAATAAATAGAAAGTCATGTGTGCTCTATCCACCAATGTTGATAGAACCCAAATTATAAATTCGTAATCGTAACATTTAGGACACAATGCCAAATGCCAAATTAGGAAAAAGAAGAGAATAATTGTTTTGTATGTAATCAAATTTTTCGTCTTCATTGGCAATTATTTTAAGTTGTTACAATGTTTTTAAAAACAGAGGAAAATGCCAAATGGTAGCCACGCTGCAGCACATTCATACACTGTAGTGAAGCGACTTGCATGTAATACTGCAGCTTATATAACCGAAATTTTCACTACATTGCAACACTTTAGTGCTGCATAGCTAACATTTGATGTTGCCCTCTGTTCTTTAAAACATTATAATAACTTTAAATAATTGCAAATAAAGACGAAAAGAGTTGATTTCATACAAAGAGGCCATTCCATTCCGTTTCCTAATTTGACATTCTGTCCTAAGCGCTACGACTAAAAAATTAGTTGGGTTTCCATGAAAAAAATAACCGTAGGTAAAATCTAACAACACCAGTTGATAGAGCACACATGACTTCCTATTAAACTGCATTAACAGAATTTTCATAACTATACAATTTCATAAAAAAGTGCGGTGGCACTGAGTTTGGATCACCCTGTGTGCATGATGTGTTAGTTTTGCTGTATTTATACGATCACATGCCATAATCATAAATTGATGGGATCTATAATGATCACTTATATGATATACCCTGTTGTTATCTTTTAAGTTTGTGATCTATTATCACAAGGCGTAGTCGCCATCTTTGGTCCTCAATCCATCAGCACATCTGCACATGTAGAATCCGTTTGTAAGGCTGTGAACATTCCACACGTTAATATACAATTACCACATAGCTTAAGCTTATGGGAATCATCATCAACGGAATCAAGTTACACTTTTAATTTCGCTCCAAATGCTCAATCTTATTACCAAGTATTCCCAGAAATTATTCGCAACTTGGAATGGACATCATTTGCACTTATTTATGACGATAATGCAGGTAATTAAAATTTAGATTCAGTCAAAATATGAGTGATATGCTTATGCCGGTTCCCCATTCCCCTTTTAATCTATAGTTTATTATAATGAACATCTTGAAACATGTTGTGATTTAACGTTTCCTGAATGTGTCAGATAAAATTAATCAGTATAATTAAGCTGCAAATATAGAGGGATTGATGCAGGTTTAATCCTTTAATCTTATCGAGAATGCGCCATAAAAGTCGTTATGCTCCTCAAAGACGTTGTGGTATCACGTTAAAATGATGTCGCATGCGCATTAACCAAAAAACAGTGCTGCCAATGTCGTCAAGATTAAAGGAAACCTGTTAATCCCTTTATTATTCCCTTCTCAAAAGTCAGTATTAGGATTTTAAAATAATGTACTAGCATACAAGGAACTTTATAAACAAATTGTTTACTCAATATAAACTCAACTTATGTATAAAGCTGTGCTTTTATAATTTTGAGATCTCACTCTGGATTTTTTAAAAAAATCTACATTATGAAGACTACGTTTTGAACACTTAACATGCAATTGTAATATTTTAAAATACGAGTAGTCTTACATTTTGCATTTAGACTTTTTTTTAAAGATATCACACCCGTATCGTAATACCTTCTATTTAATACAACCAAAGACTGGTGAACCGGCTATTAATTAAGCAATAAAGTATATAACAATCGCCCATTATTGCATTTATTCATTTCCTATTTCGAAACAAATTATCTTTTAGGTTTAATAAGAAGTAAAAATTTACTCCAAGTTCTAACAGAAAGTACAAGCAACTTAACAGTGCGACAATTGCCACCTGGTGATGGCTTTCACGACTTTTTATTAGAAATTCAAAAACAAGACCAGTTTAATATTATAGTTGATTGTTCATCGGACCAAACATTTCGTTTACTTAAACATGTGAGAATACTTTTTCTATTCAAATATCAATATATGCATTGATGACCTAAACGTATTCATTATAACTTGTGGGCTTTATAGGCACTTCAAGTAGGAATGATGGGAGACCATTACAACTACCTTCTCACAAACACATTGGTAAGACCACTACCATAATAGTCAGTAATAACATGTCAATTACAATTAATAAAATAACATTATATATTTATGCAGGATGCAGAAGAGAAGGATTTTGAGGATTTTCATTATAGTAGATCTACCATAATGTACACTAGATTATTGAATCTGAACAACCCGGATCTGATTACAGTAATGCAGAAGAGCTCCTTAAAATTTAATGTAACTACAATTGTATTATAGCAGGGTGTAAATATTATAAAGAAATATAGAAATGGATTTATTTCATTTTTTGGTTGCAGACTCAGATGGTTCTGTTATACGATTCTGTGCTTTTCTTCGCCAAAGCTATAACGAATTTAGAAGCACAATTCAACTATATCCGACCAGAAGCGTTGTGTGAAACGGAAAACAGTTGGTCAAACGGAAGTACTGTTAAGGCTCACATGCAGCAGGTATAGCATTTTGATTCTTTCAGGTGGGTTACTTTTCTAAATTGCATTCTCAAATTTTAAGGCAACGATTTCCAAAATTAAAAGGAATTGCCATTTCTTTAAAAGTTGGGAGAAATTTCTTCATTAAAAATTCAATTGAATTAAGGCTCATTAGCCTCTGGAGCAAGCCCAATAAATATAATGTTAAATTTTCAAAAGCAATTTTCTCCATAACTCATAAAAATAAATTGATGAAAAAATTGCTCAATATTCATCACGTTTTGGTTCAACCAGCTGGATATATTTTCAAAATGTATTTTCTCCAGTTATTTTTTAAATAAATGTTTTGAGAGGTTGTAGTATTCTCATTTATCAAATAGTATCTCCATCAAAGACACCCTATTTCAAATATATGCAATTATGAGTTCATGCTGTTGAATTTGACGAAATCAAATATCCAGCTGGATGCACCAAAACATGATGAATATTGAGCAATTTTTTTCATTAATTTATTTTTATAAGTTCTGGAGAAAACTGCTTTTGAAATTTAACAATGCATGTATACATGCAATGAGGGTAATGAGTCTTAATGTAACTATTGCATTGATGATCTAATACTTTTTTTGTTAATTTCAAGTAAAGCTTCAAATAAATGGCCTGAGTGGATTAATTCAATTTCATCAACAACGTCGAACAGCTTTTGATGTTGACGTTATGAGAATGGAGAGAATTGGTGTAAACAAAGTACTGCTCTAAAATTATTAATACATTTACTCGTATACGTGTATAATTAGAAGATATACAACATAGT
Source organism: Xestoiulus laeticollis (assembly GCA_034698905.1). Classification (NCBI taxonomy): domain Eukaryota; kingdom Metazoa; phylum Arthropoda; class Diplopoda; order Julida; family Julidae; genus Xestoiulus; species Xestoiulus laeticollis. The sequence continues at coordinate 6,943 of JAQGCC010000327.1, read as the reverse complement.
CTTGATAAGAGATTTTGTCAAACTTTTGCAGACAGCTAAGTATTCAGTTGATGGAAACAAAGTGCTTGGAAATAATATTGAAAATCTAAGAAAAATGGATTCAATGTTATCGCTGAATGTTATAGCAGTGCTGGTAAGTTACAGTAACAGATGTTGTTTTATTCTAATGCAAATTGTATTGAATCGGATGACATTTCTTCGTTAAAGAGTGAGCCATACGTTATGCTTAAAAACAATACGCTTATTACCAATAAGGAGGACATCTTGGAAGGTTTCTGCATTGATATTTTAGAAGAATTATCCAAAATGCATGGTTTTCGTTTCAAAATTTCGTTAAGTCCAGGCAATGCTTACGGATTCGTGCATAATGTAACAGGACAGTATACTGGTCTCGTTGGAGAACTCATCAAAAATGTATGTGTAAAGCAAGCGTCTACTGATGACATTTTTAAATTAATTTGTACATGTATTGAAACATGCTTTAATCGTCATTCTAGAATTCGGATATGGGAATTGGGGATATCACAATAACGATGAAAAGAAATCAAGTGGTGGATTTTTCCTATCCTATTATGGATGTAGGAATTACAGCTTTACTAAGAAAACCTATACCACAAGCTAAAAATGATATTTTTTACTTTATGACACCATTTTCTACTAAGACTTGGATCGCTTTGGTGACTGCTTATCTAGGTTCTTGTGCCCTGTTCTTTGCTCTGGCAAGGTAAAATAATGTATATATTGAGAAAAGGGGCTTTGGAGTCTATTATTGTATTATTTTTCATCATATACCTCTTTAACTAACTTAAAATAGAATTACAATTAACATGTTGTATAATTATTTTTTTTTGCAGAATTAATCCCACAGAATGGCATAACCCACACCCATGTGACAAAAACCCTCAATTTCTGTTTAATAATTTGGGACTCTTGAACAGCTTCTGGTTTATGCTAGGATCATCAATGCGTCAATGGTCCACCATTGCCCCGAGGTAAGTACACCTGGCATTATTGCTGTTCATATTTTCATAGTAATAACGATTTTAAATTTCGCTTTCAGGGGCATTTCCACAAGACTGGTTGCAGTGGTTTGGTGGATATTTTCGATAATTATGTTCTGCATTTACATGGCTACTTTGATGAGAAATCAATTTAAGGATACAGAGAAATTGGAAAGTCCAATTAGAAGTATTCATGATTTAGTAATGCAATCCAAAATAAAGTATGGCGCCATTAATGGGGGATCCACCATGGAATTTTTTCGGGTATGATTATTTGATTTACAATTGAGCTATAGAATATTCATAAAAGGCTCCAATTTACTCTTCAATTTTAACAACACACAGAACACCAAAATGGAGATATACCAAGAATTGTGGTCAAATATGATTGCTGATAAAAACATATTCGTTAAATCAACAAAAGAAGGAATAAGTAGAGTAAGGCGAGGAAATTATGCATTTTTCATGGAAACCACAATGGCTGAATTTATTGCAGAAAGAGATTGTGCTTTAATGACGGTAGGACCACAATTGGATCACAAAGGACACGCTTTCACCTTTCCATTAGGTAGTACATTGTATTTATTATTCATATTTAGTATTAGGGGCCATGCATAAATGATGAACAGAATAAACATATGCGCTTTAATATATAAGGATTATGCATTTATGCATCTCCAATTAACCAATTGTCATGCAGCTCGTCTCTTTCCAACAATCTCCCCTACAATTTTTTGGCTAAAAATTATGACATAACGCCATGGCTGACTCTCCCCCTCCCCTATCACAAGCTGTATCTCAGTATCTGACCATATTATTTGCATCAATACTGCCATATATGGAGAAATAAGAACACCCTATCAATTAGTTAACTGTTTTATCAGGTTTTAGTCATATTTTTCTATATTTTTCATATAATTCTAGGCTCCTTCACGCGAGCACTTTTAAGCACAAGCCGATAATGCTTTTCCCGCGTAATTAGATGCACGCTTGAATAGCGCATGCGTACATCTAATTACGCGGGAAAAGCGTTACCGGCTTGTGCTTAAAAGCGTTCACGTGAAGGAGCCTATTGAAATTAATTAATAAAGTAACTTAATTCAATTAATATTGAACAATTTAAGGCAATTAACTGATTCCCAACCCTGGTCAAAAATGTCATGGAGAAATTCTATTGGACTTATTGGTTTCTATCATTCTATTCAACAATAGAAATCAAGGAGCCACATTGTGCAGGGAAATGCTTTGCTTATCATGTTAATTTCTTATAATGCATGTAAAATATGGGTCCATACATAGCGTTTAATGTTATTTCTAACATTATAGGCTCGCCATACAAAGATGCAATTTCAGCATCAATTCTTAAACTTCAACAAACGGGTATTCTTCGAAAGCTGAAATCAAAATGGTGGGGACACAATAAATCTCTTGGCCGTTGTGTCGACGATAAGCTTCAGAAAATTACAACTATCAATTCGCACCATTTGGGAGGAGCATTTATTTTACTTCTCTCTGTTTTGCCATTTGCATTCTTGGTGGCCATTTTGGAAATCATTTGGAACATGAAAAGTAAAGCTACTTGTACAAATGTAAGCACAACACTATGATCATGCTCTTTATACTTGTAAAATAACAACGATGTCTTATACATTGTATTCTATATCTGTTTAGGGTAACACCATAAAGCAGGAAATAAAACAGCAGTTAGTTCTTGCATTGAATTGCACAAAAACAGCAAAACATATACCAAAACAACAACCCATAGAAGAGAGCGATTCCAGTTGTTTAGTAAACGAAGAGGAAAACTGAATATTCAATTTGTGATGTTCATGTTAATTTCAAAGACAGATACATGTATAAATGCATATAATCGAAATTGTATCTGCAATCCCTGCATGGTTGAAGTAAACATACTGATATCAGTAAATTCTATAGTGATATTAGTATACTGTACACAAACTGATAACAGTCTGAGCTATACTGGTATCAGTACAGCATAGTGACATCAGTAGGCAATGTTTGACGGATACCAGTATAACACATATTTATATCGTTATAAGCTAGACTCACATCAGTTTATTAACACTGATATTGGTTATTTGTACTACTATCAGTACACCATAGTGACATCAGTAGGTAATGTTTAACTGATGCCAGTATGGTATAATGTCATCAATATAGATATTGATGTCAATATGCTATACTGGTACCAGTATAGATTGATATCAGAATGGTATATTGGCATTAGTATAGATACTGATGTCTATATGGCATACTGATAACAGTATAATATCATACTGATATCAGTGTCCCAATTATCAGTATAAAACTGATTATTGATATAAGTATATTTATTTCGCCCAGGGATGGGAACAAAACTTAACAAAGCAATCAATATAAAAATTCGATTAATTTAGATCTATATAAACGTAGTCACCAGTTTTGATAGAAACTATAAGCCTGCAATGGTTCGTAAAATTGTAGGCCCATGCATATATCCTAAAAAAAATACCATGTGTAAATGTAAGTACAATTATGAGCATGCTATTTATATATAATAAATATAAATAAAATTACAATTAAACCTATATTAGTTTCTGATAACACCATAAAGCAAGAAATAGACCGGCAGTTTGTTTGTGCATTAAATTGCAAAATACAAAACTTTTTCCAAAACAATTACACAGAAGCGGAAGATTCCAGTTATTTAGTAAACGAAGAGGAAAACTGAATATTCAATTTGAGCTGTTCAGGTTAATTTGAAAGATAGAAATAAACATACCATATAAACGACATTGTATTTGGAAAACTAAACTTAGCAAAGCAATCAATAAAAAAAATTGTTTGAGCTTACATCTATATCCTGAAATTAAAAATTTCCGGGTTACATTAATCGTAAAAAAGTTGCTCACATATAGGCCTATAAGGAAAACGAATTTTAAATTTAATATAAAGGTATAAAAACAGAATATTAAAACACATGTATGTCTTGTGAAGATAATTAATATCACAGCAAAGTTCTATAAAATATTAAATTTTTAAAAAATGTCGCTTGCATGTAATAACTTATTCATTTCGACCAACATTAAAAATTAAATTTATAAATAATTAATCTATCAACTAACGTCCATATGATGGCTCGCAACTAATAAAATAAAATTTAATGTTTATATGCATGCTGCCTGGGATACTACGACACTAGTACACGTAAGCTTGGTATAAAATAATCTTTCGGCAATAACATATTCCAGCAGTTTTTTAACCTTATACAATTCAGTCAAATATGTGGCGAAAACTTCAAAGTATTGTGTTAATTTTGGTATTGTTACTGACTGCAGCAAATACCAAAATTATAGCTAAACAACAATTGTACACACAATTTATCAATGAATTCAAATTGCCGACATCATGCCAAAAAACAAATTCAGTCATGAAACCAGAATTTCTCACACTGCAAAATTGTGCAGTAAGATGTCTTGGCAATAAAGATTGTGTTCTGTTTTGGTAAGTTGACATTTTTAAACAAAAACTACTTACATAATTATTTCAGTTTAATATTTCTAACCTTATTTTAATCATTTGTATAAGCATCGCTTCAGGAACATGCATGTTAGCTAGAAAAACTGGAAACTTTCTTATCTTCAGCAATGATACCGTTAAATGGAAATCTCCAAGTATATACGTTTGCTTTACCAATCAAAAGGTGAAATATATATCTATATTTTCTAAGAAATACAATTATACGTAGTCTGTGAATGCCCAAAGACAGTAGTGGTCGGGGTAGAGGATAGATTAAAATAAAGCAATTGCTGATGAACCAATTGATTGATTTTTGTACCTCAATGTGAATTTCAGACAATCAAGGAAGATCCTGGAGCAATAATAAAAGGTTTTTTCTGATAGAAATGATCTTTTTAACAATTGAAGCACCACATTCAATATTAAATGTATTTATGTAGCCTTAAATATTCCAAACGTTGCCTTGAAAAAGCCAACAAAAGCGAGCAGTTTGTACGAAGAAGATCAGATACCCGCTCTGGTTGTAGACGGAAATTTAGGATGGAATTTCATGGATGGAGTTTATTTTTGTCAGTGTACAGCAGAGGAAAAATTTCCATATATACTAATTGACCTTAAAGCTTCGCATCTCGTTTTTTCCATCAATATCTCAAATTGCGACGATACAGGTAAGCCATTGTCATCACAATCTATATACTATAAAAATGAATTCCTTCCTTCCATTCGTTCGTCGTGTAAGGGTAAAAACAGCGTAGAGCATGGAGCATGGCATGGCTTTTAAATGCAGCGTTTCCCGATGGCGGGAATTTCCGAGTGCCCAATCGAAACGCCGCATTATAAGGCCATGTCATGCTCTATGCTATTCCGTGCTCTAAGCTGTTTTTACCCTATAACACCTCTATATGGATTCATAAACCATTGGACTGATTGCAATTATTAATGAAACTTTGGTGAGCTGTTGTGCACACCCCCGCGGTTTCTGAGGGGTAATTTGTTACCTGTGCATTATCTCATAGGCTATAGAGAAACGTACACCATTTAAATAGAATGTACTACATGTAGATTATATATTCACTTTGAAGTACGTTAAGGTTGAACATACAGTACATCTACCTTTCCTTCAACCTTCAAAGATATATGTACCTTTCAATGTACTTTAACTTTCAATGGTACATGTATCTTTCAATTTACTTTTAAGGTACATGTACATGTACAATTCGATGTACGAGGACCTAGCATAAACATTCTATTATTTGTTCTAAGTTTTTTGTTTATGTATATTCCATTTCATGGAAGTATGTCCATAAAGTTTACCAAATCCTCTACAATTATAAACTCTACAAACATATTTCCATGAAATGGAATATACATATACATAAACAAAAAATCGAAACAAATAATAGAATATTTATGCTAGGTCCTCGAACATTCCATTGGTTTATAACGGTTTACAAAATTAAATTAAAAAATAATTTAAAAAAAATGCTTATTCTAGTACACAACCCTCTTATATAAAAACGAGTTATTTCCTCACTTTATGCTCCATTAGAAAAATGCACATGTACACATGTGTATGTTAAGCTTTATGACGAATTACGCTTGAAATTTTTAGGAAAAGTTTTCAGATATTTAAGAATACATGCAGAAACCTCAATTCAATTATGATTGAAATTTTTACTCAATCGTGTTATTTTTCTTACACTAGTCAATAGCCATGTCAGCGTTAAAGTTGAAACAATTGCTCGTAAAATTAAAAGCGCAATTCATCTGGAATTTAAAAAAAAATATATGATCCGATCATTTGTCTACAAATACCAAAATAGACCTTTTGGTGAAACCCGTTATGACAGACCATTTATGAGCAAAATCAATAGCATCTTTGCCCTATCATGGTTGGGAAATTCATAGGCGATAAATTGAAGACTTTTTAAATTAACATTTTCCATTGATTAAAAACAGCAACAAAACTACAACAATTTCTTTAAATACAATATTTTCAAATAAAGCTAGCCAACCGATTCTTTTATTTCTAGATTGTAAAGAAAATCTTCACGATATTGAAGTCCGAGTTGGAATGAATCCATCAGCTTCCTTCACTAAAAATACACTCTGTGCTGAGAATTTGGATTATGTAGATCTTAACTGGCTCACTTCTTGTCTCCCAACACCAGTCCCTGGCCAGTTAGTAAGTGTACAACTTGTAAGAATGAAGAATGACAAGAAAAACCTACTTAACGTGTGTGAAATTCAAGTTTTTGGATTATTGGAATAAAAATCTGGCGACACCGGTAATTTAAAATCAACATTGTAAAGTGTGACACTTATTCATACCATGCAAAAATTTAACTAACACTCTATTCACACCAAACTTAACTAAGTTGCAATTATCTCCTGCACATGCTCAGTTGAAAGGGGATGCTAAA
>JAQGCC010000326.1:0-41468 GCA_034698905.1 Xestoiulus laeticollis | reverse complement strand
TTTTGATCATGCAGTGGCTACAAAAATACTGCATTTTTATCAATTTTTATTTTTGTATTATAACAAGTAGTTTTTTTTAAAAGTGTTTTAAAATTTCCCAATAGCAAAACATGCAGTTCAGTTCCCCCTTAACGTAATGTTATGTAAATAAAATTATGTTTTAATCGCACTTTATAACAAAGGAAAAAATGTCTACTCCTTGCAAACAGTTTCTAAAAAAATGTGTATACGCATTCCAAACAGAACTATATTTCTGTAAGGATTCGAGATCTCCTGCATTAGTGCAAGTATGCATGTACATGTATACCGAATAGGTTTGTACAACATTTATACATATATATAAATTGAATATATTCAGTTTTTTATGAGTTTTAAATGCATACATTTAACATATTTTTCTATAAGCGAAAACTGTGCAAGTGATTGATATGTCCCCAATGTAACATGAAAGTGCCTTCGGACCATAGACTGTTTTTCTTGTTTGCTAATTAGAAAAGTGACTGTCCTCCAAGAAGGCTTTTCTTAAAAATGCAACGAATTAGCATCCCAACAATTTGAATTAAAAAAAAATGTTAATCAAGGTGTGCTGTTGTTAATCTATCGTTTACAAGGGTTTTTGAATTAAAGCATCGCGATAATGGGGGTCATTGTTTGTCAGTGGGCCATTTGACGGCCACACTTTACACCAGTGGTTTAGGAGTGCCATTTATTCATACATTTTTTTTGTTCTTTTTCAGTTAGCACTATAGGGCGTAACGAAAGATTTTCGGGTTTGTGTCCACGCTTCATCCTCCCTATCGTGTCCCACTTCCTATAGGTATTTTGGGCCACCTGTCTTCCACCTTAATTGCGTGGGTTCACATGATTATAATGATTCGTGTGGGCTTGCGAAAGCCACCCCTAAAAACAAGCATCTTTACATTGTAAGTACTCCTGCCCTCAGCAATCTGGGCTAACGTATGCCTTAACCTTCAATGGCGTTTTCAGTCCACAAAATTCAGTTGACTGTTAGTATAGGGAATATTTAGAGAAACAAATACCTTTTATATAACACGAAATTTTGATATACCAAGGAAAAAAAACCTGTGTGATCCTATATGGTGATCATTTGCTGGACATTGATGCATTGATGCAATGTTTTTCATACGTATATGAGTGCTTCAAAGGGAAATTCCCCATTTCTATAAAAGCAAAAAATGGCTATAATGGGTGTCATCTCTTGACTTATATGTGATGACCACGTGAAAACAATAATTCGTGTTGAATTACCAGTTTTCAAAATGAATCACTTTTCCCTGCCAATTCCAGGTCTGTGGGAACCTTGACAACTGTTGGGGATTAATTGAAAACTGAAGAAGTTACCCTTGTATAGACCCTCAAGAAAGTTAGCCAACCCCCAACCCCTACCCCCCCCCCCCCCCCTTCCCCCCAAAAAAAAAAAAAACAGCATGGGGCGTGTATATTCATGAACTATCTTATAAAAAAAATACTAATTGGTAGGTTTATTCACGCTTCGAAAAACAATTCTGATGACAAGAAATAGTGCTTGACTTGGGGGTAATAACAAATTTGTTGGTTATACAAGGTGGGTAAATCAAAACCAGTCTTCATGCCCACGATTACAAAACCCATTTTGTCAGATCCCAGATTTTAAAATCCTACACTGATATCTCATTTAAATTGATTTTTAACCCTTCCTAACATACTTTAAATTTAGAAAAAAACCTTGAATAAAGCCTTATATAGGGGACCAGAGTCTTAATAAGTTAGGCAAGAGTATAAAACGGGACAATGGCTTTAAATTGTGCACGAAGATGAAATGGGAGGGAAGCACGCCTCATTGTTTTAATTTTTTTTTTTTAAAAACTAGCATGAAAACATGCATATTTGAAATGGGAAAAAAAAAGGTGAGGAGTGGAGTAAAAGGGGTGCTACTTGATCAGTTATTCCCGATGGCCACTTCCGCATTGTTCGGCTCCGTTTCATCTCCCATTTGTGACCGCTTACGTAAGGTTATAATTTATCTAAAATAACTTCAGGATTTGGACAACAGGTGCAAACTAAATATCAATACACGTTTATTGAAACCCGAGAGATGATGATGATAATAATACCCAAAGGTCGTGATAGAAAGCTGGGGTAGAAGGGTTCCAATAATTATTTTTGCACGTGCGTGTAAATAACATTCAATAAATACCGAGATCTTCAATTTAGGATGTAATAATTTCATAAATGACCTCAGAGAAAAAGTTGGGTGGTCCACACAATAGCCCATTCACGTTTTCTATTTCGTCTAGGACGAAATAAACATCGGACAAATTGGTTAGTTTTGCACGTGCACGTGCATGCTGACGTCATTTCAGCGGATTGACAACTAGCCTCGTGCATGCGGCTGAAATTTAGAAGCTGAATGCCCCGAGTCACAGTCAAATGTAATCAACACATCACGTGCTAAGTGGTAATAGTGTAAACGGCGCTTCATATAAATGCCTCCAATATGTGGCATTGCCTTTCCTTTTATTTCACTTTACTATCCTACCAATAATCCGTCTAATTTTCATTTCGTCTAAGACAAGCTATAGAAAACGAGACCTACATATATATGCTGATGGTTGAAACAACACAGTGATCAAGGAGTTAATTATGCTCACTGACAATAACTCAAAAGCTTTAGAAACTTCACTATAATCAAGTTTTGACATATTGGCGTTTTAAAATACCATGTACATGTACAAATTTAAGATTTTGCTAAACAGTTCGATCAAGAAATGAAAGAACGTTGAACTTCTTCCAGTTATGGGATATTTATGCATGCCAGTGATAAATCGCCAAGTTTTTTTTTTTTTTTTCAATTTTAGCTTAGCTCTAAATCAAGATTTACACTGCACACATGCTCAATGTAAATTTCAACTATTTAATAATCGCTGAAATAAAGTTGTCAAACTTTCAAGGCAAATGGCAGGCTAATCTGTAATCAAGTAACCCAACTATTTTGAAGTTTGCTCTCAATTAAAAACAAATATCAGTGTTAATAAGTCATTCGATGTCTATTTAGAAAACAAAAAAAAAATGCAGAGCCGCCAACAGGTTTTTCAAATAAAAATAAAAACAGGTTAGACTGCATTGCAAAACCTTTTTTTTTTATTAAAATTTATGTCCGAGACAAATTTGACCGTTCATCCTCCCTTCAGAAGCCAAACGATTGCAAAGTCAAAACCGACGACTTTTAAACTAGGTTTAATGACAAAATTGTCCCTTTACCCCCTTTTTCACCCTAATACATAAACTTTAAATGATCACCTTGAAGTATGCAAATTCAGCAGCGCCCAGAATAGGCCTAAGTGTAGTTTTTTTATATAAAGTAGCCCATCTTACCTTCCTGGGTCAAAGATCGTAATAACTTCAAAGTGATTAGGATTGAAAACTGAAGATACATTAAGTGATGGGAAAAGACGGTTAAAATGATAAAAAATCAATACTTACATCTGGATGTTCTTTTACAGGTACATAGACCTTTTCTGATTGGGCGACAATTGGTCCTTGGGCATCTGGAAGACTTAAAGGCTCCTTTTTCGTGCCATTGATTTGAAATAAATTACCTCTGACTTGACAAATTTCTGAAAGAACAAAAAAAAAAAATAGTCCAATTAGAGTGGATCACTAACGAGGCAACTAACTTAACGAAACAACAGATTCGCTTAGATCAACATAATTAAAAACCAACTAAATGGCTAACAGCCATAATATCAGTTTAGCACGACCCGATTTAAACCGAAAAAAAAGGGATAGCTGAACAAGTATCGTCTCCCAAGGTTAACTTTACTATGGCAACAAGAGTGGGAGATGGATGTGGCCATGGTTTCATCCAGGTTCGGGGGCTCCACAGGCGGTTACATGTTTACGAAAACTTGCTGGAACTGCAAGTTCCTGTTTCTGGTTGAAACTTATCCAAAACTGCACCAAACTGTCAAACGCTAGAGCTGCAGTAGCACGACAACTGTACGTCAAAACTAAATTGGCTCATCCACAGGACCAGGTTGAGTGGAGTGGGACGCCAGAAAACCTGGCAGGATACAAGCAGACCCTAATTACCACCCTGCTGAGTCGTTAAGTGACGGGTACCATGCTGGAGCTTTGGTAACCATGCATGCACGTGGATTTTATACCAAAATCCAGCCCTGCAGATGTCCCCTCCTGAGGAACTAACATCTTCCAGGATTTAACTAACCATTTTCAACTTCCTTTAAATTTCCAGTTTTTAAAACAAATTTTCAAAAGTTAATGGACAAGGTCCGCATTATAAAACAGCGCATGCGCGAGTAGTTCACCTTAAAAAATCTGGCACTTTGCCCCCTGCCACATGGCATATTACATGCTGATTGCAGGGTAAGAAATTGAATTGAAGTAATGGCAAATAAAAATTGAAAACTTGTAGGGGGATAGGAGGTCACAGTATCAGGCAATGAAGATGGTTTCTTCATTAATAGTTCAGAAAGTTACTATTTTAAAATTTTGAAAAAATTCACACAATTATTTCGTACCATTATCTTAAACCTACTAAAGTTTCATTTTGGTTTCATAATTAGATCGCTAGATATTATTATTTAAAGATTTATTTCTAATGTGCCCGACTTACTTTTTCAAAATATTTCAGCTTTTGCCTGACTTTTTCAAATATATTTCAGCCTTGCCCGACTTTATATTAAATAAATTAAATTTTCCATACTTTTACAACTTGTCTTACGACCCAGGCCATCTTGACGTATCAAAGTACGCCTCACTTGCATGCTACCAAATACAGGGTGTCCCGAAAACTCCAATTACTCGAGAAGGGCGAGAAAATGTATGGGGTCAAGTAACGATGACCCTCGTTGCAAAGAGCAAACAAAATTAGGGGCAACAATTCAACGCATAGACTGAAAGCTTATTCAATTTCCTTACCTAGGGTACCCTGGGGTCACGGGGGTCATTGGCGGCTCACGTGACGCTAAGGCCTCTTTAAACCGCGATAATAGGGCCATTAAAAGGCATCTCTTTCCAATACAAAACAGGAATACTCTACATAAAAACCAGCGTTGGGTAATGAGGGGTGGTGGGGAGTCAACCCAATGAGCCATCCCCATTCTGATTAATGAAGAATTTATCAAGAAATGATAAAAAAAAAAAAACAAGGAGTGGTCCAATGGAATGTCTAGGTCAATGGCATTAATATGCAGCCAGGGGTTTGAAAAACTATGCAACACACCCCTCGTTGGCAGCTTTCGGCAAGAGGAGCGCCTAGGGGGATCCTGGTCACTCCAAGAGTGTGGGACATTAACAACGTCTTTAGATCCCGCTTTAATACTCCTTCCTTTACTTTTATTAATCGAGTGAAACAGGTTTGTGTCAAGACTGAGGTATGTTTGGATTTTAATAAGTTGTTGCAATGGCACAGACGGGTTAAAACCCTCGACGTTTGGGTTGACTAGGAAATTAAGTTGGGAGGCCATGGAGGTAAGGTTTTGGAATTGGCGGTACATGCAGGAGAAGTTTAAAAAGGGGGTTAGGAGGTGGGGTGATGATGAGGGGCAAGTGGTTGGGAATGATGACCTTCACCTTGGAGTCGGTGCAAACACGACACGCCACTTAAAGGTTGCATGCACACCTGTGCCCAGATTGCCATGAATGATATGCAGGATGTCCCCCTTTATATCCTCCCCCCCCCCTTCTCCACCTATAGTGCAAATTGAGATTGCATCCATTCATGCAAATTTTTAGCTCATTCAGGGATTCCACGATCAACCTCCCTGACTGAGTTTTTTTTTTAATAAATTTTCATGACCACTCTTAGGTCAGGATCACACTAGATGATTTTTGTCACCTGGCAGTTTAGTCAGTCATCAAGACCATGGACTAATGGATTAATTTTGGTTTATTTACATAAAATTATGTAATGGCATTAAAAAAATGACCGGAGGAAATACATTTTTTTAAAAATAGCACTTAAATGTGATGAATATTGAGCAATTTATTTCATTGATTTATTTTTATAAGTTATGGAGAAAATGGCTTTTGAAAATTTAACATCACAAGTATAGGGCTTGCTCCAGAGGTTAATATGCTTAACTTTAAAAGGGGAATTCCCCAGGTCTGGTTGAGTGAGTCAACCAAAACTTTTGTTATAAATAATAACTGACTACCTGTGAGAGCAATTGTGCTATGTGTTAAATTTCCCTGGCTTTTTAAAAAAGGAATCACTTTCCCCCTGACTATTCCAGGTCTATCCCAATTTCTCTAACAAATCCAGGTTTTCCAGCTCTGGGGCTTGAATTGTCTGCTTAGTGGGGCCATTGCCACTTGGGATTTAGCCAACTTGTTTAATTCAGCCTGACATTTGTCTAAAGTACCCTCTAGAAGTGGTTAAACAACAGTAGTTTTGCTGGGTCATGCTAAAAATAGTCAGTATTTCGAGGAGCAATGTAAATTGTACAAGTTTTACTTGCAAAATTATGCAGCACTGTGTCGACAAATTGTCAAATGGAAAAGGTTGGCTTTCAATAAGCTAGAAAATGTAGCACCTGTGACCTATTACCTGTATCACCTAAATGTAAACGTCGCCCCTTAGTTACTGGAATCCTAGTGGGGAAACATAGTTGTGTCAAATAACTTTGAAACTAGGAAGAAGTCAAGTTCATGCTACTAACAATACATTATATGCTAACAATACAGATTAACGACATTGCATTCCATAAGTATAAACTTAATATACATTAATCTATTACTTTGAATACGAAATGAAAAATTCGTTATCAGAAAAAAAAAAAACTCCAAAATCCAAGGTGTGGTTAGTTTCATTTTATTTTTTTACAAGCTTGTTTTGCATTTTTATTATTCATTAGCCCCACGTGGAGTTTTTACATTTTGAAACATTTTCAATTTTAGGAAAAAAAATCGGGTAATTTATGTGTATGGGAAACTGGTAGAAATGTGTGAGCAGAAAAATACGTAAACTACCAACCAGGAAGTTAAAATTAATGAGAATTAAGTTTAAGCCTCGGTTAGATATTGAATTTAATAACGCATGTGTGTGAAGAAGGGTGAATGGCTAATAAACTAAAGGCCTCCATAAAAGAGCTTAATCTATATACATGTATCTACAGTGAAACCTGTGAATAGCGCACACATGTACGTGTAAATGCTATAAATATTACCATAATTAAGATGCACAAAGAAAGATGTTTCATTTTTAATGTTTTTTAACATAAACAAAACTCGCTCTTCACAGGTAAAATCGTGATTCTGTCCCAGGAAACGTGTGTGCAAGTTACGTTTCGCAGGTAATATACGCCTATATAAAGGCAAGTTTGTTCTATAAAATCGATCCGTGCCGACTGTTCGTGTGCGCTACTTCCAGGTAGTACGCTATATGGAGGGCCCTTATTTACAGGTTTCACTGAATAGCAATTTGTATTTATGAAGTAAGCTATAAGTATAACCATGAAGCGGAAAGTGGTTATGTTGAAAACGAAACTTACAATAATTTACAATAAAAACAATCAGCATACGACTGCTTAATGGGATCACAGATAATGGAATCATCCATTTATTGTAATCGGAATTGCCAAGTCCGGGACACTCCAAGATTAATACACTGAAAAACAACCTCTTATATTAGGATCAACGATTCGCTTAATGGAATTATTAAGCCTCCCATAATACATGCACATTTTACTGTAATGTCCTTAATACTCTTCCCTCTTACATGTATGTGTCAGGCCACATTTTTTGTTACAAATTGTAAACGTAATACATTAACATGGAACTGCTTAGAAAACTGAAGGCTTAAGCCTGAAACAGAAAATGGCAGTTTTAAAGCAGACAATCCACTGCATTTAAAGTAAGGACTTGGGGGATGGGTTTCTTGTTTTTTATAATGCGAAACATAAGAGCGTCCTATTATATCATCGACAGTGCATCTTCCTAAAACGTAAAATATAGCCCCCCCCCCCCCCAAAAAAAAAAATCTAAAAATGAACACATTTCATGTTTGTAAGATGGGAAGTGAAGGGGTTCCGTGTTGAACTAGCAAGTAGACCTACAATATTTCATTACCGTATATTATGCTATTTTCCCACACCCATTCCTGCGTGTTCCTATGAAAATCTCTTAAGTGTAGGGGGAGATTTCTTTAACAGCTAAGTGGTGGAAAAAAAAACTTGCAAGTATATGCGTAAAACCACAAAAAGTTACTTAAAACTTAAACCTGCTAGGCATTTTTAATAAAAATACATATAACTGTTCTTGAGAAACCTAAAATCCCATGAGGTGGATGACCCTAAAAACATAGAAAAATACTATAAACTAAGGATATAAATTTCGATTTTACAATGCCAAGACATCAAGATGCAGATTTGTCTAAGGGCCTAATCATTCTTGGTGTAACACCACGAAATAAAGTGTCCCAGGTAGTCTAAACATTTGGACAGGTGTGCCATGTTTCATTTGGATTTAAAATGGCAAAGTAGGGAGGGTGTCCTCCTAAGATCCCCATGCCAAAATACCAATCTCCCCCTTTTTTTTATTTCTGAAACTGCACCGGCTGACCCATGGGGGTAGACATTAACTTTGACAAGGAATGTTACATGGACAGACGACGTTTTCTGTAATTGGGACACCCACCCAGTGAGTGACCTCACTTGCTCCTCAGATGACCTTACACAATTCTTAGATAAAAACTCGATAAAAAAATAACGTGGCCAGGCTCAACATTCTCAAGGCCCGAAAGTTGGGGAAGAACTTCATAGGGCGAGTTGGATTTCAGTTTTCTGAGCACGTATACTCAACTAAAAATTGGCATGCAAAAGAACCGCCACGCAACAAGGAGAAGAAGAAGAAAAAAAAACTCATTCGATATGTGCATTAGACAATCTAACCAGCTTGGACATCCGAATAATTTGTCCTTTCAACTATAAGACGGGACAAAAATTCTAACCTTAAAATATCAAGACAAGTAAAAAGTTTCTGATAGGTTAAAACAAATTTAATTGTCTACTTCCCTGACCTTTTCAGTTTTTAAATCAATTTTTCCTGACCATCCTGACAACAAAAATCTTAAAAACATGACTAATAACTGTCTCGTTGCTCAAAAATGATGCAATATACAATGGAATTTGATTATACCGATGCCGGATAAAGCGATACTCCGGATATGTGTTTGGTTGGTCTGTTATCTTATGCACAGTAATGACAAAATGATTTACAATCTTAGATAAGTTGTATTGCATTTTTATCTGAACTCATATAATAAACTTTTCTATTTTACAAACGAAACATTTAACTTTCAAAAAGCAGAAAACGTTTGTATTTTGTATTAAATTTAAGTCATATTTAACAATTACATTTTATATGTCACTGCTGATATTTGTTTAAATTTTTATCATTTAGAAATAGACGATCTATAAAACTATACAAACTTTAAAATTTATCTTTATTATTGAATAATTGTTTTCTCAACATTGGTAAACGAGATAACTATATACTTATTCCAGTTTTAGATATGGTTTCACTATTTTTTATAAAAAAATATTTATCCTTAATTTCTGCAAACTTTTACTATTCTGTACGATTATTTCAGTTAACACATTTAATAAAATATACATTTAAATCAATTTTAAACCTGTGTACATGTATGCACATTACTCTTATTACAACTTATTAACTTATTAACAATGATGATGGGTTAGTCGCACCTGACGTAGGAGATTTGTCCTGAAAATGGGTTTGACCCCCCTACCAAATGGCATTTATTTGCTGACTGTAGGGTACTGAGTTGAATTGAATTGAACAACTGTATACGTATTTTTAAAGAATAAATCATTTTGCCCCCGACTATTCCAGGTGTATCCAATTTCCATGACAATTCCTGGTTTTTAAGGTCTGTGCATGAGAACCTCATCTTTTCACATGACTAACAATCTTATTCTAAAATTAGTCAAGAGCCTATTGCAAGAAAAGAAGCATATCTTTGTTAGAAAGATTACTGCATTTTATCCTACATGAGTACATGTAAAAAAAATGTCTACATGGACCTCAAGAAAACTAAAGAAAACAGATGGCGCCCCCTCCCCAATCTCAGCATGTGATGCTAACAGTGATAACTGATACCATGATTGGACCCAAGAAGGTTTATTGTCGTTAGTCCAACAGGATTCCCGGCCCCTTTTACAAAAAACCGTCGGATTAATTTCATTGATAAGGGATAATTATCTTAAAATGGATAAGCACATCATCAATTAAAATCATGGCAACGACTTTACCAAGGACACGCTGAAACGCCATCGATGCCATGACTTCATAATACATTTCAACATTTGGGAACATCTGTAAGTTTGTTACAGGTTATGTTTTGCATTACTAGTACAAAGCATTGCTAATTTTAGGTTAAATTTGTTAAAAAATGTTTAAGTATGTAAACAAAAAGTGATAACATTGAGCATACACTGAAACCTGCGAATAATAGCCTTCCATATAGAGTACTATACCTGGGAGTAGCGCAACCTCGCAGTCGGCACGGATCGATTTTATAGAACAAACTACCTCTATATAGCGTATTCCCTTGCGAAACGCGACATGCGCACTGGTTTCTTGGGACAAAATCACGGTTTTACCTGCGAAGAGCGTACGCCAAAGCATGCAACAATGAAATTTCACCCAATGGGAAATCCCAAAATGAGGGCGATAAATGACAAATAAAATACATTTGCATAATGAATGAATGTATACCATTTAGAAAAGGTATTTAGATACATGCATGTACACCCAATATAAAATTGGCTACATCTACATATATGCAGTTGTATACGAGCGTATATTTTCTATATGTATTTTTCGGCTTTGTTTATATGTTAAAAGCCATTTAAAATTGCAACATATATATGTGTGTGTGCATCTTCATTAGGATAATAATATCTGATTCATTATGGTCATCACTTTAGCTGAACCTTCATATAGCACACCCCATTCTTCGGTCCCAATGGGGTGCGCTATTCACAGGTTTTACTGTTAACCAAAAGTGGTAACATTGAGTTTATAGGAAAGCAAGCAGTTTATCTAAACATGCCCTAGCTTATCACATGCCTGATAAGACGTTTGTCTTGTCCACGTGCCATGATGGACAAAGGCAAATAATAGTTCTTGAGCAAATATAAAATTGTTGACAACTGGTATCGCCAACGTTTGCTTAATGTAGTGTCAATATTGTCACCGAATACAATGAAAACATGAACGTAAATAAAAACATACCGCATTTAATGAAAAAGTTTTGCATCAAACCAGATTTAGTAACAGGACAATTAAAGAAAAATATAACGTTTTAATGTCCTAAGAAAAGAAAAGCGAAACCTGTTAATAGCACAATACCCTGGGACAAACGAAAAGTGATGCTATTCGGAAAGTATAGTGCTATTTTCAGGTTCAGCTCAAGTGATGACCCCTACACCCCCCACGGATACATACACTTTTAAAACTGCATGTACTGAACATGTTTAAAATTTAAATTATACCACCAATCACTGGATATTTGCCTAATAACACAAAAATGTTCACATAAAGAGGGTTGTCTAGTTAGTACTACTAAATATTGAAAGTGGAGATTTTTATGCAAATCAGTTAACATCAGGCCCCTATATGTTTCGTTTAATAGCCCCACCCATGCTTCGAAGGGTAAAAAAATGGGGGTGCACAAACTTTTCAAGTTCTGCATGTATTGGTTCGTCAACCTTATAAATTTCTGTGCTTAAACTGAGGTAATTTTTAGCTTCAGGTCTGTTTACAAAACTTTACACTAATACAATTTCCTTGGAAGTTTTCTCCACGCTTGTTAAATTTAATCAAGAGGGTACAAAAACTAGGTGTGATTATTAATGTTTTCAACAAACCCAGTACACAATGTATTTCAAAGTCGAAATAAATCTTGAAGATTTACAATCACATGCAGGATTCCACCAAAACTGAAGACGGATATTTTGAAATTGACAAATATACCTAACAACTTGGTTGTTATCTTACTATAAAACGTTTCAGAACAAAATTACAAGGTATTTACAGTGTCCAAGCTTGAATTAATTTTAGTTTCACACAAATTACTATTAAAGCATGTCTTTTCCCTTACCTAAATTAAAAATCATAATTAGCATAAGCTTTTAGTAGGTTAGTGAATATTCGTGCCATTAAATTGTTGTAATAGTCAAAACATTTGGACTCTTTATACTTATAACGTAAAACCAGAAGTGGATTTTTATTTGTATGCGAAATGTTAAAACCCAATTTAGTTTGTGCCACAATAATCATCTTTCCAGCAAATTCCAGGGTCCATCCCATGTCCCAGACTATTGATATTCCAGGTCCATCCAAACTTCCAGCATAATTCCCAAAGTCACCACCAAAATGGCTGGATTCACACGAGACCACACTTGAGCCATTGCATGATGGAATAAAAGTTATTTTGAAATGCAATTGATTTTTCATCTCCAAAAATAGTGTTATCCCACGGCTGCTCTGATTTCACCATGACACTGACAAATTCAACTGTTGACACCATTAACATTTAAGCCTATCCAGCAGAACATTGCAACACATTGTAAGTTGGAAGAAGGGTGGGGGTGGGGGGGACGAAGTTTTGAGAAAAAACTTGCACACGTGGACTAAAGCTGACATTTCGTTAAATGACTGATCCGTCGGTGAAATTGCACTCTCACGGGATGACATCTTGCCAAACTGTTGGTCAATTGCCTTTGGCAGCAGACGCTTAAAATAGTAACAGCTAATAATCTCAAGTGCAGAAGTGCTTCAAGTCTTCAACTAGTCTGGCAAGCATGGAAGAGAGACTAACGTACACAAGCTCAGTCATTTAGGAGTTTTTGCATAACACCTCACCCTGTAGCCTGTACCGA
Source organism: Xestoiulus laeticollis (assembly GCA_034698905.1). NCBI lineage: Eukaryota > Metazoa > Arthropoda > Diplopoda > Julida > Julidae > Xestoiulus > Xestoiulus laeticollis. The sequence continues at coordinate 28,539 of JAQGCC010000326.1, read as the reverse complement.
AGAGGGGTGTAGACTCATAACATCCGTTCCTGGTTTTTTTTAGGATGGATGGTCCTAACCATCTTTAGGGAAGACAGGAGTGCTTCAGCTTCAAAAGCCCAGCTGTTGGCAGTTTGTCTAATAAACAAACGCGACAGTGAACACCATGGACATCCTCAGGACCAAAACTGCGGTTACTTAAAATTATCTAGAAATAGTTAAGTGTAAAACAACAACTGCCAGCAGCGTCCTGTCTATTTAGAACCTTAAACTGCCATGCAAGGTCTATTCTAACAATGTTCAGTGCATTCGCATCAAATTTTGACTGATTCATCATCAATTGCAATGTCTTGGAACACGGGTCTAATCCTTGTATCCATGAATGAGAAAACACGGTTCAAACAGAAATGAGATTTTCAAATTCCCTGACAAATCCAGACATTTTCCTTGACCATCCTAATAACTGAAAATCCAGAAACATGACAATATGCCTAAGTTTTATATAAGCCCACGTTCCTGTAAGCTCTTGAGTTATTCAGACGTTTGCATCTTATTATTAAATAGCTAAGAAAATTATAGCCTAACTACCCAAAAAGTCAAATTTAATAATTGCATTTATATATTTCACTGCTGATATTTGTTTAAATTTAGAAATACACGAACTATGAAACCAGACAAACTTTAAAATTTACATTTATTTTTGAGTATATTATTGATCGGTTATTATTGGTAGGCCTATACAAGATTTATACTTTAATGTTTTAGATAAAAGGCTTCACTAATTTCCCCTTAATTTTCAGATCGTTATAAGCGAATTCCACTATATTCTTATGACTAAGTATACCTTAAAAAATAGACCAGAAAAAGTGGTGAACACCGATTGTATCTTAACTATAGGGAGACAAACATTGCGGTTTACAGTTCTGTGCCATTTACAAATAGAGTCCATAAAGAAAATAAGTCATAAAAACACATTGTATATTTTCAAGATGCCAGACACAATACGATATAGATAAGAAAGTTGACAAACTTATCACGAGCCATCAACAATATGGTGTATTTAATTTCGAAATCACCTCTATAAAGACTTGTAACAGTAGGTTTGATACCACACACTATGCAAAATGTGCGAGATTAATATAACAGTTTGTATACTAATTGGTCATGCAAATTTGTAACGTGTGCGCCAGTAATAAAAAGTCAAGGTAAATCTGGTTGAAAAATATAATTAAAATGGGGGCAAGTGCAAACGACATTTTAGTAAATTAAAACATACAGACAGGTAGGTAGGTCCCTGGAGCAAAACTAACGTTTATCAGCTATAAAACCAGATTCAAACTTGATGAAAATAGCCTTTAAAATTACTATATTTCAGACAATTTGCTGTCTAGATGCATATCTAAACTCTAACTTAATCGACAGGGTCTAACTGGACACGTGTAATTAAATTTACCCATTAAACCTTAAATGCAGACTTGACATTTATAAAATGGGGCGCCAGTAATACAGTATAGGCCTATAGGCTAACTTTCAACGTAAAACATTAAGGCTAAAAATACAGCAAAATTAGCCTGTTCACACTAATAACATTATAGGGTACCCACAGGAACAATTTTCGACTTGGTTTGTCATTCTAGCTTCGAAAACTTATTTTCCCTGACTATTCGAGGTTTATCCAATTTCCACGACTATTCCAGGTCTATCTAATTTCCCTGACTATTTCAAGTCAATCCAATTTATCTTGACAATTTTAGTTCTACCCAATTTCCCAGCCTATTCCAAATCAATCCAATCGGGAATCCCTACCTTGTTCAAGGTCTATCCAATTTCCCTGATTATTCCAAGTCAATCAATCCACTTTCCCTTAACTAATCCAAGTCTACCCAATTTCCCTGCCTATTTCAAGTCAATCCAATTTATCTCGACTATTCCAAGGTCTATCCAATTTCATTTAACTTGACTATTCCAGATATACCCAATTTCCCTGCCTATTCCAAGTCAATCCAATTTATCTCGACTATTCCAAGGTCTATCAATTTCATTTAACTTGACTATTCCAGATATACCCAATTTCCCTGCCTATTAAAAGTCACTCTAATTTATCTCGACTATTCCAAGGTCTATCCAAATTTATTTATCTTCACTATTCCAGATATACCCAATTTTCCTGCCTATTCCAAGGCAATCCAATTTATCTCGACTATTCCAAGGTCTATCAATTTCATTTAACTTTACTATTCCAGATATACCCAATTTCCCTGACTATTCCAGGTCTATCTAATTTCCCTGATCTATTCCAAGTCAATTCAATTTATCTCGACTATTCCAAGGTCTATCAATTTCATTTAACTCGACTATTCCAGATATACCTAATTTCCCTGACTATTCCAGGTCTATCTAATTTCCCTGATCTATTCCAAGTCAATCCAATTTCTCTAGACTATTCAATTTCACTTAACTTGACTAATCCAAATATACCCAATTTCCTTGCCTATTCCAAGTCAATCCAATTTATCTCGACTATTCCAAGATCTATCCAATTTCATTTAACTTGACTATTCCAGATATACCCAATTTCCCTGACTATTCCATGTCTATCGAGTTTGAGTCAAAAGGTCCCTCATGCAGGCACGTTTAAAACAATCAAACTTCCAACCATGCACCCCTTGGTCTGCACAACCACGGAAGTAGAAATAAAACAATGAACAAACTATTTTCATTAAATAAAGTTGTCAATCGAGAGGTTTTCCAACTGCTGTTGCACGCCATGCACTCCTTGGGTGGTTGAAGAAAATTTCGGGTATAGGCTATTGCAAAATGTCCTTATAATGGAGACCAGAAAAATCAAACGACAAAAGAGGGAAGGAGGAACTATAGAGGTAACAAAAAAAAAAATTAAAATAAAAAAACACAATAGGTTACCAAGACTATTGCGTTCCAGATGACAAGATCTGAAAATTGGGCTAACTGGTGTGAGAGCTAACGAAGAGAACCTTTATTAAGTGTAGTGTATCTGAAACACGGTTGGTTGAACAGGTAAAAAAAAAAACCTGGTTTATATCTAGGTCAATTTCAAGAAGTTTTAAATTTATTAACATCGTTCCTTTCCTCATATTCCCTTCGGAAGCTGTCGATATTTTATATCCAGCGCGATCATATTTTAAGTGACACCCCTGTACTTGTCACGTCCTGGTTCAAATAGAAATTTAGGACAAGCCCATTAAAACAAATGTACAAATTTGAATTATGATTTTTAGTCGATCCAAACGGCACCAATCAACCCCGGGTAATTAAAAAAAAATACATTACGTAAATTGGAATCCTCAGGACAACTAGCATAAATTAACTGATAAACGAACAAGTTGAAATAGCCACAAAAAAAAAATAACGACAATTAATTGCGGCTATAAAAGACAGATTAAATTATAATAAGAAATTTATACAAAGAATAGCTAACGTGACAAACTCGTTCTACCACTTAAAGCTACCGCAATTGCAGGCATTTTTAAGGATAATCCAGGTACATTTGTATACCGGTAACTTTAATCATTGATAGCTTTTTACAAACGATGCCGGTTTGTCTAACTTGTATACATATGCACTGAACAACCTTATTTGCTAGATAAATATTCAGATGTAGGAACTAACGTTCAACTTCCCTGACTTATCCAGATCTTCAAACAAATTTCCCTGACCACCTTAACCAACAACAAAATGCAGAAATATTAAATACATTAAAGTAAAAAATGCTACATTTATTGCTTATATGTATAAGCAAATAACTACAAATAAAAATTCTCATAAAAACCTGCAATACATTCATATTGAATTTCCCTGACTTTTCAGAATATAGCTTCTGTCCCTCAAAGAAAAATGTCTTACAACATAATTTCCCAATCATCGCATTGGAATAATTAATTGGGAGCACTCAATGGAGGAGTTTGACAATGACTCGTGGCGCCTTTAGTGGACACAATATCGTCCCCTTAGCCCCACTGAGCATGTGCAGTAGACATTGTCAAACTCCTCCGAGTTGGACAATGACCCGTGGCACCTCTAGTGGACACAATATCGTCCCCTTAGCCCCCACTGAGCATGCGCAGTAAGGCTTGTGAAAATCCTCCATTAAACTACACATTTATTTTCATTAAAATTTAAAATTCAAACTGTTTTCCTCATATATGATCAATTAAAACTTGTATTGCCATTTTGAAGACGTTTGGATATTTTGTATACATTCTTTGTGATACAGTGTAATTTGTTTACCATAATGCACAAGCTGCATCCAATAGGTCCTTTCAAAAATTGCAATCAATTTATACATTTCAAATTAATCAAATATATCTAATATTCTATACTTTAGCAATTTCATGTCCACCATTTGAAAGGTGTGTAGGCCTAACTATAGGCCTTTATACTATATGAAATAACAAATTCCCGACTTTCACTTGTAAAAATTTTTATATTTTCAGTTTTATTTTGAAAGGGAAATTCCCCATGCCTATAGATGCATGACTAATTGAATGTGCCATCTCGATATTTGAGATGCAGCATGTTAATTAACTGGCTACAGATGAAAATTCCTTATTTTTGTAGGTGAATTCTAGGTCTTTAATTTCCCTGACAATTCCAAGTTTTCCAGGTATGTTGGAGCAAAGCATTACAGCTAGATTTTAGACTTGCCAGCATTGAACCAGAGATATATGGCAACGCCCAAAACATGTACAAGAAAGTATATAATGTACATAAATCTTAAAATAACGATACAAATTTAACCCATGTAGTCATTTTTCGAATGCAGTACAAGTAGTTAGTCATTTGTTAGCATTCCAAGTGTGCAGTAAACGTGCAATGACAAAGAGGTTCACGCAAACACATACATGTACCTTCAAAATTAATTTTTTTTTAGTTGAGTCGCTAATAGAACATGTATTTAATTAGCACTAAACTAAACACAATTAGTCCCGCGTTATAAAACCAATTTCGACCAGCTATATATGCTGCAAATGGGTTTAATTGAGGTGAATAAAAGCATGCCTATCGCATTAATCGAGTGTAATTTATGTCGTAAAATGTGAAGGCTTTCTATGGCTTGGCCTCAAGATCAATACAACTCGAATGAAATAATTTTTATACCACCTAACATTCTCGCATATAATATAACTGCCGAATGGACAATAAATTTATTCCATACCCAAGGCGACGTTTCTTACAATTAATCCCATGTGTATAGGCTATTTAGATTTCTGAGTTTAAAACCCATAAGCAACAATTTCTTGCATGGCTTTTAACACTTGTCAAGAGGATAAAATACGAGACCACGCCAAAATTAAACGGATTGCAAACACAGATTTTTGCACAACAGAAAATACATGCGCAGATATCCCAGCCACTTTTAGGGATAAAAATATAGGAATTATTAAACATTTTCTTCGAAAATATAGGAATTTCATATTGAATATTTAGGACTTCAACTTTTGAAACAATTTACAATAATTACGCAATTATTCAGAGGGTATTTAGGACTTTTAGGACTTGTTTGTCACCCTGGTTATTACAATCATGTAAAAAAGTTAATATAGGACGGCTGGGATGCCTGCAAGTGTGGACAATGCATCTTGAATGGCATTTAATTGAAGCGCCGTTAAGATATGACCACTGAACACGTGATGAAGCCATTTTATTTCGTTTAAAACAAGATTCATGATCAGGCCTATTATAGAAGGTGATTTCATCAAATTGATTTTATTCAATCTACAACTGCCATTTTTCAGCAATTATAAAATCAAAAGCATGCAGCTAGCGACAGGGTATAATAAAATTCTAAACATCTGCAACTGGCAATGACCATGAAAATATTTGCAAATAAATAGGTCAATTCTTAGCAAGATGTACAGTACATGGACATGTTAAGAATTACCATACACGTACTAGCACATTTCCATAATGTTTTTTTTGGCAAACCGGGGGACAAATTTGTTGGAACACATGCAGAATTAAACATTGTCCTTCCTTCAGCCTAATATAAAATTCGTACCAAGGTGTATAATTCTCCCATGCATCGCTCTTTGAGCTGCATTATTAGATTTGGCATCATTATGACCTCTCAGAAATTCGTGAATGGAGTGTACAGGGTGACTTTCATTTACCTTTTAATTACACATTGGCCCGTTGTGCATTGTCAAACGAAAAGCAGTTGAACCATGTACATGCAGTAGGCCTACATGACGTTGAGGGAAGTTTGAATTTGGGACATGGTCGTTCAGGTGGGAAGGTCAAATTCTAATCGATGGTGAAAATTCGACATGCATTACATTACTATAAAGTTACTGCTGTAGTACCGAATAAACGTTCAATAGGCTTTCAGATGCAAGGATGCTAAAAGCAATCTTCAAATTGTCTAGAAATGGTTCAGAATGTATAGAAAAGTCTTTGGCATGGACACGTAGGAAGTTCTTTATAAGATATCCAGGCTTCAAAGGCTTAATTTTTAATCAAAAATTTATTAAATTAGGTGTTTGCATGTCTAAGATACTAATATAAAAACCTGGTATAATGACTACTTCTCACAAATTGGTTTTACTGAATACATGAATGGTTTCCGTTATAAAAACTATGTATAGTGACCACCTGTATACAGTTACCTTTAGTAGGTTTTACCGTAATCTCTACATGTATCCATTGTAAATATCTGTTACAATCATATCAGATTTATGTAGACTTTATGTAAAACATTCTTAGGAATAAGACTTTTCCGCATAAGACAGTTTCAAGATTTTTCCTTTTGTTAAACGTGTTTTAAGATACGAGACTAATTACAAATAACGTACTAGTAAAACTTGCTAAAGGTAACCACCCGCAAAATGGGCAAAATAAGGTCACTGTATACAGGTGGTCGCTATACAAAGAATGTGTAGGCCCTATTAAAGAAAACTGTACATGCATGCACTAAAACCAATTTATGAAAATTGATCACTACAAAGATGTGGTCACTAACAGGTTTTAATTTATACACTGTAAAAAGTGGTCACTACTTAAGCGTTGTAATATTCATTAAAACAGCTTAAAGCGCTGTCATATTCATTGTGGTGAAAGGTCATCAAATCCCCAATAGTCACGTGACACAGGCTCATTGAGGAGATGGACATTGTGCAACGAGCACTTTTGGACAGCATAAAAGTTGGGAAGACACTATAATTTCAGTTTCTCCAACCGACATGGATATCGATGAGTTTCAAGTCTCCTTAACCCTTGACCTTGCTCCACATCGCGTATGGGGATTAAGTATAGAAAGAAAGCATTTCAAATGGTTGCATGCAAGGCGTTTATAACCTTTCAAAACGAACTTTGGGCAGAAGCAAACAACAATTCAGGTCGTACAGAATTTCCTCGCCGATCGAGGTTCACAAAATTAAAAAAAATATATATATATACATGTACGTTCGAGTGTTTAATTGAAGAACGTTAATGGGATACTAATACGCGTCTCGTTAAGTGGCGAGAGCAGAATATGGCGAGATCAGGGGGACATAATAAGCGTTATTAAAAATCGCGAAACAATAGAATCACTTGAAAGAAATTGCAACGCTTTATTAACACTACATACATGTATGAGACTAGAGATATCTGGCAGGAGATCAGGCTAGAAAAATTTCTCAAAGTCACAATGGCTTACGATGAAGGAAGAGGAGTTAGTTTAATAATTAAACCCTTTGATGGCCAAATATTTTACAGAACGGGAATCGAAATGTTTGTATACACCAATCGACAATTTCCTGTTTCACACTCCAGTGATTTCTTGCCCAATATCACGTCTCGTTTCAATAACATCCAAGTCCATGAGGATCCCAAGCAATCAGACTTAAGGTTAACGTGTCGTCCTTAATTTACGATAATAGGATTTCTTAACAATAATGTTGGTTAAAAATTTCACGAGCAAAATTCACTTTTTAAAAAGTTTATAAAGAGTTAGATTTATGATTTATGAGGTGGTCCAGAGGGACCAGTTCATCAATTACGTTTTTTTTTATACAGAGACCACAATCGTTATACACAGGGTTCGTGATATAGGCCTACAGTACATGTAAGGCTATATCATGATTTTTATTCCTATACATGTAATGCAAATGAAATGCCCATATTTTCACCTGAAATCTTTGTTCATTTTTATTTTGTAAAAAAAAGTTTTAAAATCTTAAAACGTGAAAATGCTATTACATTTTTTTTTTAAAAATTATAGATATAAATTACCAATTTTGCATCATTAGTAAAGAACTAATCCGCTTATCATTTGGTAAACTGAAGCTGAAATGAAAAAGCTTTGGGAATTCCCCCTCATAACCCAAGTTTGTTGCAACTGTTTAAGTTACAACTAATTAGTTACAGTACAGTTAGTTTCAACTGAGTTTTAACAGTTTTTAGTTGTAACTGCTGTTTTTTCACTAAGATGAATGAAAAGTTTGAGATAAATAATGACCCTTAAATTCTGAAAATTTTACGACCTGCCAATTACCTTCGTGCACTAATATCCTTATATATTTTCAATTTTCTGGGAATTTTAGCTAAAATATCACAAAAATATCAGTCTTGATAATGAAAATATCACGTAATTTTCGAACTCTGGTATTACATGTAAAAAATGCAGTCCTTAGTTGATGAAAGTCTGGCTATAACTTGAAATTGGACTGATATGTGCCCATATAACAGTTCTGGTATAATGCCTCGTGGTACACAGTTCAATTTTCTAAAAAAAAAAAAAAAAAAATCGGGGAAAGAAGGTTGAACACCCCTGATGTTGCAGTTCCTCTGGCATTTCATGTAGCCTAAACATATTGGCAAGGGATCCCAGCTGTTGATTAGGTTTGCACAAAAAACAAGACTATTAGTTAGTTGATGGGATTAAAACTGCTAAATAGCTGTAGAAACAGTGTCCTAGAACAGTTCGGTGCCACATAGCACCTTCTACTGGCTCAACATCATTCATCTGCCAAGACTTCCATACACTTGAGCACTAACTAATAATTCTCGATGTATGTACATTAAAAATATAAAGTAAAAATGGCTACATCTACATAGATGCAGTTGTATACGAGCGAATATTTGTTTTCTATATGTATTTTTCGGTTTTGTTAATGTTAAAAAGCATTTAAAATTGCAATATAGATTTGTGTATCTTCATTAGGATAATAATATCAGATTCAGTATGGTCATCACTTTAGCTGAACCTTCATATAGCACATCCCTCCAAGTAGCACACCCCATGGTTCGGTCCCAATGGGGTGCGCTATTCACAGGTGTCACTGTATGTCACGTTAGCTGGCCAGCATTTAAATATCTGCATCCAATAGACAAGAAGGCATTTGGTTTGTTTTTTCATAGGTTCAACAGGATATACATGTAGTTGGATTTACCACGGCTAGCGAGCAATTTTCCTGGCATCCGATGAGAGAAAAGTTTGGAAATTAGTCCGTTATAATAAAAAAAAAATGTGGAAAATGCGATGAAAATTAGGTCAAACATTCATGAATACGTAATGGCAGATTACACACAGCTTCCACGATGGCATACAAGAATTTGAAAACTGCAATCCGGACCCTTCAAAGGCCTTCACGAGGAGGATGTTAGCTTCGTCCTGCTATTATTTCGGAATAATAATAATAAAACGATAGTGCAGGTAGAACTACACCAGTTGCGCAACATGACGACTGGGGGTAGGGGAAAGTGATGGCCACCCCTAGGCCTTCAGAGATGGGGCATCCCCCTCTAAAAGGTCCAATAGAGTAAATTGCTATTTAACCCTCTGAAGACCACCTGGGGTATATTTGACCCTAGAAGTTTTATAAATGCATAGTTTTCCTTGATAAACACACAAAATGGAAAGAAAATCAAATTTACAATCCTATATTTAAACTATTATTAATTATCTGCATGTCCAAATGTCTCAATACCATGAAACTGTGACTGATTTTCAATTTGACATTGATTTGTGTACTTATCTGTATTGATGTTTGTTTTCTGTTCTTTAATATGTAATCAATCACATATTAACAAAAAAATTTCAACTTAAAATTATTTTTCCTCTTTAAACTTTGATAATGAAATGCATGCCATGTAGGGATATGTAGGGGTATGATTTTTAACGTTGAGCCACTGTATATCTAACGATGGCATATTTGACTCGTGTTATCTCTGAAATTTTAAAACTATTGCAATCAACATTTTAAACTTTTGGGCTCACATATAAAACCCCCAGAGGGTTAAATAAGCTGTCAGTGCTTTTTATGTAATATGAGATGGACCAGGAACCTACAGTATACTTGAAATTGTGACGATGGTTTTAGTCACAATCTGGCATGAGCTCATTTTATGAAGTCACATCCATTTTCTTCCATAGCATAAGCTGCGGTACCAGAAGCAATTAATTTATTATCGAGGGGGAAAGCAAGTCCATTTACAGTGACCCCTAGTATAATAAATGCATAGAAAGTACCCCAGCCTTCGACCTCAGCAGCCTAATCGCATTTTATCTTGTCTTAATAGACGAAATAAAATTCTGATAAATTTTTAGAAGCTCACAAAACAGAATTCGTTAACGTACCTCTTGTTACTAACATCTAAATATTAAACTTAAGTTAGATCTGAATATTAGTAGAACACTTAACAACCACTTGGTATTTCAGGAAGATTGTGGTGAGCCTTCAGTAATTAACCCTTTGACCCTAAAAAAATGGCCAGGAATGTACTCTTAAGCCCTGACCCTGACCACTTTCTCAACAATTCCCTAGTGAAAATCTCTAGAGGAAAATCTCTTTTGATAAAAATGAGACAATCAATAAGACCAAATAATACCCCAATATCAAAGGGATATTATGCAATGGGACTATGACAGTTGCATAATATTTTTTGAGACCCCTATATATTATTTTCTAATAAGACCATACTAAACAAGAATGATAATTCTCAAATGTGATGCTTCATAATCTTGATTTGAATCAAGAAAAATGCATTCATTTTTTAACAATTTTCAAGCTAATGATGCTTAGGCCTACCTAATTTTTTTACAAAAGTATTTTTTTGCAAATTGGTCCATAACCAGAACGTCAATCATGACATATCTATAGATGCAAAGCATGCATCGCATACTTAATGCACTCGTTTAAATTGAATTGAACAAACATGTTTACCAAATATTGTCATCATTAATTCAATGTCGAGCAATAGGTCGAGATCCTAATATCAAAGAAATGTATTTTATTGGGCTATGGCAATGGGTCTCTGAATGACATTTGAATGTAATATCCCACTTCAATATGAAGTTGGGACATTCATAGTCAACATACCGTAAATAGGGTACAGGAAATTCCTCTTATTTGCCTATTGAAGTATCAGGCAAATTAAATACCGGTATATGTAACCTATGCCCTAGAATTCCTAGATCTATTTCTGGTAAGTTTGTTATTATTAATTATTGATACCAACTTTGAGGGATTAAAAATAACAAACCCATGGTCTCAAATGAACCCCGGATCAATATCTTTACGACAATTTTCACAATGTTCTAGTCAGAAACTCGGAATGTATACCAAGTAAGTTTACTGCAATACAGCAAAAATGTGCTCAAAGTCTGAATTTCTAATAACGGCACGTAAACCCATTATTAAACGAAATCCTCGAATTGATGCTTAACAACCCTTACCATTTAACGACATTTTAAAGGGCCATTAATACGTCCTCACCTATAGAAAAATTATTGACCCTTTACTTTTACAACATCAATTTTTATCTTAATTTATAACTAGAAATCTTACTAAATGTTTTTATTAGAAATGTCTCATACCACTCCTAAATTAATTCGTAGCATAGCCCCATTTAATATAATCTTTTCGATATTAGCTTTAATTGAGTCCCACTGCATGTCTCATTAATTACATAGGATCTATATGTGATCAGTATCTCAGAAGACTGAAGAATTTGAGTTTTAAGTTTCGCAACCGGTCACGAGATTACGTGGTTCCAGGGGGGTGTTCGTTAAAGAAGACACGAAACCAAAAAGATGTTTATTAATGCAAAACGAGTAGCAGCCCAAGAATTTCTAAGGGGCCATAAACGGCCAAGAATCATTAAGTATTCCGCACCTGTTGAATTCAAGAACCTTCGCCAACTTGGCTCTTTTTTTATAAATTCTGATACGTGCACGACCGCCGGTAAATAAATTACATCGCAATAACGACCACCACTTTTTTTTTTTTCATACCTGGTCCCCAATGACAATTTTTTCCCAAATTTCGATAACGTGCGCAGTTTAGCATCAGTCATTTGCAAAAGCAGCGTCGAATTGCACGTGGCCTAAACGCGTTAGGCTTAACCAGTTTAAAATCCTCAACACCACCATCTTAAACCGTAATCTCTGGTTTTATACAGGATAAGAAACGAAAAATTTCAAAACCTTTTCGTAAAGTTATGTGGGTTTTTGAGTGACGGTATGACGACATGGGAGTCACAAGATGGCCGCCGCCCCTCATTTAAGCTATGGGGAAAAAGCACATTGGAATGCGGCTTGAAAAATGCCTTCCCTCGACGAACCCACGCAGGGTACTATTCAACCCCTCCCAAATTGTTAAAAAATCACCAAAAACGAGCAAAAAAGTCACTCGAATACCGATACAAGTTAGGGGGAAAAGGTTAAAAATCACGGTTAGGCCTAAACATCGTTCGGAATTCCATTGACCCTTTTTCGAAGCAATTCGAAAAATGCATTCCAGCACGCGAGGCCTAAAATAGGGTTAAGATTAAGAAATAATGTTCGCTTACCTTCATCTAGCAACCTTTCTACGTGAATAAACACATTTGGAAACGCCGAGAGTTGTTTCTTATCTTTGAGTAATTGCGCTAAGTAATCGGCAGTGTTTTGCGTGTTGTTGTTAGTGTTTTCACCCATTGTAGTAATATGTAGTAAATGTAGAAAAAGCGAGCCTTGGATTTGGTTGGTTTTCTTTTCCCCCCGCTGTCCACTAGGTTATCCCGAAATGTTAGAAGGCTGCTAAAACACAAACAGTCCAGTTACTCAAGTTATTCCTGCACTAAGTTTTCAAGAGCGACCCGCTGCTGCACAAAACCTCCGGCCACGCTTTTCATGTTCTGCGCATGCGCCTTGGAATAGTCCAAAGCTGGAAACGGGGAGGGGAAGGTAGGGACAAATGGATGAATCAAACGCTTTTGTTTCTGCGAAGGCGGTTTGAAAATGTCTAAAGACCTTGCTTTTGGAGCCTAGAGAAAGTTTGCGGGTATTTTTTTTTTTAGCAAATAACTACGTAGAATTTCGATGAAATAACGTTGCTTTTCTAGCGCGCCAAAGCAAACATTCCATTCTTGGATTTGTGGCTGGGTATAGGCCAATGTAGGGAGTGTTTAACTTTTCTGTACTTAATTTCATCCCTCAGGAATTTTAAAAAAGGGAAATCGGTATAGGAAATTACAATTATTAAGTGTGAATTTAAAGGGTCAAAGTTATTGGGAGATAAAGTGCACTGCAATGGAGTTGAAGAAAGCAAATCACTCCCTACGTGCCTACACGTGCAGGCTTAGGGGCTGTCCATAAATGACGTCACGCGATTTTTGCCGATTCCCCCCCTATGTCACACTTAGTCACAGAAAGTCAGACACCCTCAAATATGACGTCACAACGCTCTGACCCTCCCCCTTCCCTCAAAAACTGGTTATTGCCATTGTAATCTCTATGTACATGTACATGTACTAGTATAGTGTGGTGCTACACTCTGATATTGCAGGAGAAAACATGTACATGTATTAAAAAGGAGGCAATGGAAAACTAAAATTTGCAAAAATATTTTGATCAAACTTGTTATTTAAAGTAGCACATTTTGATTTTTTGATGTGACGTCACATTTCTTAACTCCCCCTCCTCCCCTCGTCACACATCGTCACAAATGTGTGAATGTGTGACCCCCTTGGGGCGTGACGTCATTTATGGACGACCCCTTATACACACTGCAACAACAAATCCAAGAATGGATTGCCTAAAGAAAGTTTTGTGTATTGTTTTAAAACGTTTTAGTTTTAATGTTCTTGCATAAGTGGTAACCTTTTTTTGAACTTTGCCACTGTTTCAATTGAAATTTTACGGGTTAAAGACAATTGGATTTGCAAGGCAGATTAGGGCAATGTGGGGAGCAGTTTTCATAGAAAAAATAATGTTCATGTATAGTTTTAGAAAACTTAGGGTCACTACAACTCGAAGGGTCTTAGTTACATTATCCCTGCAGTCAGAGGACTGCAAATCTCAAAATGAATTGGCTAAAGACCTTGCTGTGGTTCTTTAGAAAAAGTTTTGGTCATTTTTTTAAGAATTATTACATGTATGTTATCTACTAGTACATTATACTGTAGATGTAACTAGATCAAACAATGTAGAATTTCAATGGAAATATGACGTGGTTATTTGAGCCCAAAGCATCCATTTCATTCTTGGATTTGTTGCCTTTTCATCCTTTAAGAGTTTACATGAATAGATAAAGAAAATCAATGTACATTGTACATTAATACTGTAATTATGAATTATGAAAATCTGTATAAAATTATTGAGAGATTAAAATGGAGATGAAAAAGCTAACAAAGGTCTTAAAACAGGTTTATAAAAGTTTGTTTATAGCTGTTAATTTAACTAGTATACATAAATGTACATAGCCCATCATCGTCCCATTGCTTAGAAAAAGTTTATTAATATTTGATTCATTACTTGGGTTCTACAGAGCTTATTGCATATATCCAAAAAATACATGTACTGTATTTAGTCCTGCTTTTACTACACTGTATAAAGGTTTTTTTTAAAAAAAAGCACAAAGCTAGACATTGAAATATATTATGATTTTTTGTTTATCACATGTTTAACATTTAGCTTCCTTATTGACTTTATTACATGTACATGTACTTTCTCGCATTCACCATGCAAAAGTTTGTAATGGGTATAATTGGGATTAACATAATATGCATAGTGAATATCGTTTCATTCATCAGTTAATTAATTAAAACCTTCAGCCCCATTCAAGGCCGAACTTCTATTCAGCATTGGAGAATTTCGAGTAAACTCTACAATTCGCGTCTGAAAACAAATTTAGATAACATGGTTGCAGGATAAAAACGTGGAAAACTCGTTTCAATGTCCCTGTATCATCCGAAATCTAACTGGAGACTCGTATCGTCCGTAACTTAGGGTAATTGGAGATTAAAAGTAGGTGTTAAAGGGCGAATAACCTTAACGAAGACCCGTGCAACCCTCCACCATGCAGACTTATAATGGGTGTACTAGAAATTGCCAAGATATTAGTGGGAGTTTGGGTGAGGCGAAGAGGCCAGAAATGGGCCAAACATTAACATTTTTTAGAAGTTCAGGCCGAATATTTAAGCACCGAACAGTCAAGGTGTGTTCATGGGTGCACTCTTTGACGTACAGGGCGCTGAAAAAATACAGCAAACCGTGGGTTGATGCAAATCTATACATGTACATGTACATGTAGCTGGATGGATGGAAATGTTGAACATCCTACTTCTGAAGATATTTTCGTGTATACACTCTGTAAATACTCATATAGGGTGCAATGTCTTGCAGACTGAGACTCATTCATTAAAAGCCTAAATCTGCAAATTGAAGGACTTGCTGTGATAAGGTGCAAATAGCATTCAGAGAATTTTTTTACAAAATTTCATAATTATTTCCTTAAAATACATAATGTACATATACATGCAAGCATTCCTTCTTATCTCAAAAGCTGGTGTATTAAGAACTTTCCGTTTTTTTTAACATTGTTTCCTGGCTTGTCAATGAGTGGTCAATTTAATGTACAATTTTTTACTTCATACATGCATGTATTATATTATATGTATATGCTACACACACAAAAAAGTTGGGTTAAATTCAACCCAATATTGAGTGCTATATGGACATACCAACATTGGGTTGTACATTAGAGGGATTGAGCACGCTTCCCTTAATGCCCCGTCAACTGATTTACCTTAACGAGAACGCATTGGAAAAGCATACAGTGCTGTCAATGTGGTAATCATTAAAGGAGCATTAAGGGAGGCGTGCTCAATCCCTCTATTATTAAGTGTAACAACCAAATTATACTCAACATACATGTATATACTCAGCAATGTTGGGTAGATTTAACCCAACATTTGGTTGTTACACTTAAATTCAACCCAATGTTGGTATGCCCATATAAGCACTCAATATTGGGTTGAATTTAACCCAACTTACCATTTTTACCACATTTTGAATTTATAATACCATCTGGCATGTAAGCTTAGTTAAATTTATAATTTTTAAATTTTGTGTTACAAACCAAGACGCGTGTATTAAAACAGTAAAAGTTAAATTACACATAACGTTAATAAAAAATGAGGTTAACGTCTCAATCATCCAAAAGTTCAGGTATCTGATATTGCAGTCATTTAAATGTTGAAGCATTAATCAAAGCTATAGAACCTAAGTATAGTAAAGATAGCTCATATGTCGTTATAATGTACCTTTACCATTATTTACTTGATATAGCCCTTTAATTTTAACACTTTGTTGTCAATAAAAATATATATTGTTTTTAGGAAAATGAATTTGAGTTACCAGTATACTTCTGTTGTAAATAAGATAAACCCCTATATCTGTACATCAAATATATTAAATAGTGTGAAAATGTCACTTTGCCAATCCATATATTCCATGCACAAAACAACCTAATTTATAATCGATACATTATGGTTATTATGCTTAATTAGCGTCGATTAAGTACCTGCATTTATCAATATTAGTCAAGCATTATTATGCATGAACATAATAGTTCTCTTTTAAGATTGATTTGACAACTAAAATAAGTGTGATGAGCTTAAAAAATGACAGCATAAGTGTGTAAATGCCAATCAAGATGATCTGAGATGATCGTATATATAACATATGATCCAGACTGATGATCAGATGTTTAAAGAGTGGTTCAGATGTCATGTGATTGTTGACGTTTGCTAAAAACCATGTCGATATATAGGACTTATGGGTAAACCAAAACGTCCTGTCGTATGCAAATAGACACCTTAGTGAAAGTCAGTGATAAATTATATCAAAGTAAACTTTCTGCATCAGCAACTCAGTCCAACACTATCTATTTCTTGTACAGTATATATACCTCTGCAAGAAGTCATTAAGTATCGGTGGTAACAGCTAGGCTCATGTTTTTCGACCCAAAACTTGTCAGGTATCGCCTTTAAATATTTATTTTTGGGATGTGTATACGAATTGCAGTTTGCATATGCATAGTTTTTTTTCCCCAGAAAATCTTAAAACAAGAATGCTTATATACTGTAGAAAGGATAAATCAGTTACAATTTTTGGGTTTTTCATCATCCTTCAACTGACAGCCAGATGCCGCACTGCTATTATTCAGCCCAAAATGTTGGCAAGGAAATGTAAGAAGCTAGGCATCTCTACATTTCTCCGATGTACTCTTTAATAGCATCGTCCTGAATTTCAACAAAATATTATGCAGCGCCTTTTCAAAGTTTCAAACCAGGTCTAAAGCAGCTGCTGTTTGTGGGCTTCTGTGCTGGCATCCAAATCAGGTTGGATTCTGACACGGGATGCTCTAAAAAAAAAGGGATGATTTCGCACTCCAGGAACCACAGAACATGAATAAAAAGCGGAACTAGGAAATTTCCGCACATCAACAACATCCGCACACATAATCAAAGCTAACCTCATAATAGACTCTTGGAATATTATTAGCAATCTTAAGGGACTCATGCCATAGTCCAATAGGCTACAATCTCTGATAATGGGGGGGGGGGTCTCCTACATTAGGTCCCTTATTGCTTGTCTAACATTAATGTACATGTACATGTGCTGTACGTGAACATTAATTTCACTACACATACTGTACATGTACAATGTACAAGTACATTGTGGTCCAATTTAATTATCATGACCCTGTCCAATTTATTTTAAACTAAACAATGCGTCATAAATTGTTCAGAATAAGATATTAATATTATCAAAGGGCTGAATTCTTGCATAATTGGAACGGCCCTTTGATAACGGCCTATACATGATACACGTATTGTAGATGTAATGTACATGTACATGTACATGTATATCATTATAATGTAGCAGGTCTTATTAGTGTCATTCACAAGTTTCATATAATCTCAATATTTTCAAAGTGTTTCTCAATTGAGGCCTGACCTAACCTATCCTAACCAGGCTTATCCTATCCTAACTTGACCTAACCTATCCTAACCAGGCTTATCATTTCCTAACTTGACCTAACCTGACTTACTGTACATGTACATACAGTATCTTACATGTATGTTAACTTGACTTGACCTACAGTAAGCTAACCTGATCTAAACTACTGTATAATATACACTGTATATTGCCATGTTGGCAATACATTACATGTACATGTATGGTGCACATGTACAGTATACGGAATTTTTAAATTTTCTACATGTACAATGTAAATTATATTGCATGTTGAAATTTTTTTAATAAAGTCAACAGCTAATGCATTTTTGCATCATAGGCATAAAAACCATGTTTTGATCGCTTTAATAAAAATATATTTCGAGGGTATTTCTTTGCCAAGGTTAAAGCCGCTAGCTAGCCAAAAATTTGATAAATTTACATACTGGTTTGGTTGGGCAAGCCTATATTGGCATTTTTTTTTTCTTCAAATATGCCATAATATTACACTGCCAAAATTGCAATTTTACTTTCATTTATGAAATTTTAACATGTGGAGTATGCTTTAATCATTTCCTATATGATAGCTATTAAGTGGAACTTTAGTTATCAAATGTCACACAGAAGCTGAAAAGAGAGACATTAATAGCGTTGCTTTATACGCCTATTAGATAAATTGGTAATATGTAATTATCATTGTTATTGAAAAAAAAAATTGAATAAAATGGGCGGCGTCCTCTAACTAAATAAACCCTTCCTCATATTTCCTTGAATTTTTTTCTTCTACAAATTGCTTGTTGTGCATGTACTTTTGCAAACGAACAACAAGCTTCGTCTAATTTAATAGTTAATTAATGCATGTCACATGCATTGATGTGCGTTGAAAAATATTTATAGAAAATTTAAAAACAAATTCAAGCTTTCAACCAGATTTTTAAATTAGATTTTATCTGCTTTTTTTGCATTATCTTAACAGGGATTGGCTTATTATTTACAATTTGCTAAAAACTTGCATGTACAAATCATGTCCAATTATTTGTTCTTTGTTTCATACCATCAGAGTTACATTTTATACCACTTTATACCTTAATTCTCATTAAATTTATAACTAATGTATACATGTAGATGTACATGTATAACGAGCCATAAGAAAATGCATTAAATAGCGTTGTTTAAACTATATCTTCTATTAAAACTTCCATTTGTAAATGTATTAAAATGACTTAGCCACCGGCTTAGGCGTAATTCTATTATTTTTACTACAATATGCAGTTTTATTTTGAAAAAATTGGGTTTTGGTGTTATTTTTTTCTATTAATGTAACATAAGAATGTTTAATACTATTTGATGGTCCCCTTTATCACAAATTCACCAAACATATTGAATGAAAAAAAACATTGAAATGTGGTTGTTTCATAACACATTTCAATTTTCTAACCACTAAGAAAATAATAAAATGCATCAATGGGGAAAAAAACGTTTGAAACAACCAATGTAATTAAATTCATAAAAGCTTAAATTACATATGTCCACATATAATTAAAGGCAATAATTATGGGGGGGAAGTATACTGTTCATAAATTATGCCATGTTTGATATAAAACTTCAACGAAACAATTGTTCGTTAAAAACAGACAATGCAAATGCAAATCGTCATAGTCTAGTTGTAATCTGGTATTATGAGTTCGCCAAAATGGCCATCACATATTATAAGATTTAAGGTTGTAAACTTAGTTTGACTCAAAATAATAACCTTAAAAATAGGGGGATATATTTGCATCTATTTAAGGTTTGAAAAATGGACTACTTTTAAAGTTTCCGGGTTTTCGTGTCAAATTCTGTGCAATTTATCAAAAATTGAACAAAATAATGTTTTTGTACAGTGGAAATACTCTGAAAAATGTTGCCTTTTTGTTCAGTTTATGGTTCCCTGCATGTATTTTCTAAACACAAATTCTAAGAAATTCATTCTTCAGCTGCTAAGTTATAGGTTTCTTCTCAAATTTTAACTTTCTTATGTCAAAATTGGTATTCACAGCACCATGCACTCTAAATATTAAAGTCCAGTACATTCATGTATACTGTATGTCCCATTTTTTAAAACTTTATTTTCGTAAAAATGTCCCATTCAAGTTCCTGTATGCTATATAGAATCTTATAATGTGTTCTATAAATTTCGATTAAAATATTACTCTATATCTGAAGGTTATTTTTCATAACTTCCTCATTTAAAAAAAAATGGTCAATATTTTACACGAAAAATCTATAGACAGAAAAAGTTGCAATTTGCTTTCAAGCTACTTTTATTAATCGCTGTCATGAAATGGCTTAAAGCCAAAAGTAAAAACCTTTTTTTTTGTTTATATTGTAGGGTTTTCAGCTTCTTCTTGTGTATAGTTTGCTATTATTTGCTACAATGTGGTATTAATAATTACCGAGTAACATTTTTGAGGTTAGGTTCATAAAGCGTGAGCAAGCTAGCAACGGACCGATGAATTTAACATTCCATCGAGACATTTGGAAAATGCTAATGACACTTTAGCATCTGTGAAGAAAAACGAAAAAAATAAGAAAACATTGTAAACGATCTTCAAAGGCAATTTTAAGGATGCTGATTTCTTATGACTGTAAACAAACCAAAAGTTACTTCCAACTGAATATCCGAAATCTAATTTTGGAATGAGAACTCTCCCTCCTACACGTTTCCACTTGACACTTTTTAAAACATTTCAACGGTTATCTATATATACAGGGTGATGATGTTCAATTCGCTTGAAAATACAGTCTGCTCTCGATATAACGAACGCAGGGATTTGGAACGTTCGTTATACAGTGAGGTCTGTTTTCACATACTTTTTTCACTGTTTTTGGCGTAAATTGAATTATAATCTAAATAATACGTCTAAATTACTGAAAAATAAAGATGCTATGGGGGAAAGCCAATCTTTTAGTAACTCTAAAACTAAAGTACATGTATCAGACTATACTGTATATGCAATGGGACCTAGCGAGACCACAATAAGTTCCATTTGTATATGCAGTCTAATTCCAAGGTGACACAATGTTTTTGTGTTATTCAAGCCTTTTTCGCCTGAAATTATGTATCACATGATGTATGAACAAGGTGGAAGAAGTGTCCAGTTTTAAATTGGTTTAAACCCTTAAAATAAACACTGGACACTATATGTGTTTCTGCCACACGCACCTACACATATAGTCATAAAAATGATAACCAGTGACCATTCAAAGTGTTAAGAGTGGCTCAAAAAGTACGAAAGCCTCATACTATATACATTTAACCTCAATATAAAAGCTATTTTGCAATTATTAAAAATGTATCTGGGCTATAAAAATGCCTGTAGTGTCCACCCTGTATTATTAAACGCAATCCACCTCGAGGTGCCGAGTTTCAAGTGGCCTCTAAAAACCTTAAGAACTGAGTTTTTTCTCCAGGAAACAACATTGGTATTCTTGTGGCAACAATTTCTTCAGAAATAAGGTCTTTTAAGGGTGCATTTTTCAATCGCCAATTGAGTTGAAACTTAGCCTATTAATTACCGTTTTAATCGAATTACTTACAATGAATTGAACTTGACAGTACATCAACTGCAATGTTTTGAAATTTGTGAAGAACCTAGCACTATGATTTTTAAATTAAAAACAATAGAATATAACTGCAGCACGTGCCAGTGTTCTGCACTATGCACGTGGTAAAGAATTGCTATCTTGAACTAGTATTAAGACTACAAAAACTACAAAAAATGTCTTAATTATGAACATTTTGGTCTATTCATTTATAATATCATATACGCTCTTTTATATATAAAATTAAATCTTCTAGGTCTTCTAAAGCAAACTATCATTGAAACTTTGAAGTTGGATCCAAATAGACACATTTCTCATAAGATAGTTTTAAGACATTTTCATTTTGTTCAAATTGTCTTATGATGTAAGATTAATAATATACTTTTAGTGCAATTACATGTGTCTTAAGACTAAGACGCAATTGTTTTGGTATAAGAACCTCAGTGTCATATCAAAAACCTTATCATTTTAATTGAATTTATCAAAAATGCTATAAAAAGTATTCATCGCAGGCCATAAAACTACTACATGTAGTGTATAGGTGTTATATGAAGTAGTGTCAACTTCAGAGGGAATTTCTAACATCCATGACGAGAGAAACGACACGTAAGTTAATCTTGATTTACGTGTGCTTAGAATGGTCATTCAAAATCGTGAGATGTGGAAAGGTTACGGAATATACAGGAAGGCACTCCAGGCTCCAGTATACTGTTCATTTGATAAGAGTGACCATGTAAGACATTTAAACATGTTCAACGCGTGCCAATACCTTTAGAGAGGTCACACTTTGAATACAGGACAAGTTAACAAAAATACTGCTAAAGCTTACTTGAATAATAAATTTAAAAATGATGATATATACAATCACGCCATATACAACTTTTTAAGCAAACGATTTCGGGGAAAACGTTCACAGAATTACCAGTCTGTGCCCTACATTACTATTAATCATGCATAAACAGTTTGAAACACTATACTCATTTTGTTGATTAATGGATTCATTAAAGATAATTCTTGAAATCTGAGTCATTTCCTGAATATCAAGTCATCATTGAAGCGTGAAATGTAAATTAGAAGAAATTGAATGGACAGGGCGTGCAATATTGATGATTTTCAAATTATTTCGGCCATTTATCTGTTATCTTAGACGGAATAAAAATCAAACAAATTCCTGGTACGATTAGGTGGAAGTTAGATGAACTAGTTTTGTAAACTTGGAATACACGTAGAAGTATATAATGCATGACGTTTCAATGAAGCGCCGTTATACCATAAGACCACTGAACACGTGATGTAAATTGAATGCCTTTAGGATAATTTACACGTGGGTGGTCCACTTGTGAAAACTGTTGATAATTCACAATGGGCTCCACGCTAATAAATTATTCAAAACTTGTTCTGTAGGCCATTATTTTAACGTTGGAGAGTCATAAGGAAATTTTCTTTACAATTTTCATTTTTTTTCTTTAAGATTTATATTCATTTCTGGTTTGATATTTCTTCTTCTCTTAAAAATGCGATGCATGAACAACGATGAAATGAGTCCTTGAAACTGTCACAAATATGACATCTCAAGTTCTCAACTAAAAATCCATGTTTACAGGTTGACCAAAGTGAATCTACAAAAATCCACATCCCTGGTCGAAATAAATATACTGATATCAGTAAATTCTATTTTGATATTAGTATACACAAACTGATAACAGACTGAGCAATACAGGTATCAGCACAGCATAGTGACATCAGTATAGGCAATGTTTAACTGATGCCAGTATAACCCATACAATATCAGTATGATGAGCTAGACTTACATCAGTATAGTCATACTGATATTGGTTAGTTATACTAGTATCAGTACGTCATAGTAACATAAGTAGGTAATGTTTAACTGATGCCAGTATAAATTATCATCATTATACTACTCTGATAAATCTAAACTGTTTGACTGACACCAGTATAATATCATACTGATACCAGTGTCCCAATTATCAGTATAAAACTGATTACTGATATCAGTATATTTATTTCGACCAGGGATGCAATTTTGTAGTGGTCGCGCATTTTATCCACTTTGCGTGATTTTATACCATGAATTTTGTTGGAATTAATTGTATTATCGTCTTCTAAGAATATATGAAATGTGTGGTCGGGGCTAGATAACGAACTTAATTTGCTATTGTTCTCAAGTGTAAAAATATTCAAAATGGACAAAATGAGTGACCAAAAATCTGTTTTTATCTTCGTGACATTTTATTGGATTTGTATTTGTAAAGCGTGACCGTGGTTGTTATAGAGGATGAAATCACTTATTCTGGCAATGAAAAATCTTTCTAAACAGGCCGAGCTAACAAGAATTGAGATAGTATAATAACACTATGGTCACCCAAGACGTCGTTTATCAAAAATGATGGCTATTTTTAATTCACAACAGGTGAATTTTTATATAAAAATTATGTCGCAACCATTAACTACCTATACTGCGTACATGTATACGAATAATTAAATTTTGAAACAGTCACTCGTGAATGCTAATTCCTCAAAAATAAAATCAGATAAATAAAACTGACGTCTTTGACGTGTCAAGATTTCGTTGATTTTCAGCTACATGTAATATACATGTAAAAAAAAAACCACACGTACAAAACAACTAAGGGAAAATGAAACAATTAGCCATCGATATAAAACCTAATATTGAAGGTTTTTCCGGGAGATATAAAAAGTTCAGTAGCCTTGCTGTTAAAAAAAAAAAGATAGTTTAGCAGTTGAATAAACAACAATCTAGTTAGCCTACATAATTATATCACTTGTACTTTTCAGGAGTGTAGAATCCTCCTGAAACCCTCTTCTATAACAATGACCAATCATGAAATGGTCGGCAAGAAACACCAAAAGCATTTCAACGAGGTTAAAACCAAATAAAAATATATAAGAGCTCATGAAAACTGGACAGTAACACGTGACCCGCATACTAACTCATTTTATATTAATTCTTGCTTAGAAATTATCTAGTTTTATACCCCTAGGGATTAGGCACTGCCAACCGCGAATTGGCATACCTACATTACACTCCGGGCCAAATAATCTAAAAAAAAGGGTTAAACCTAATCGCCATCTTTTTTTTTTTTTTTCAAACAGTTTAATGGCTTTTTGACGGTGAATAAAAATACGTTTGATTTTCAAGTAGCTAATAAAAATGACTTCTGTAGGACACCCTGCACATTTGGTCTAGGTCAGTGTACTCTGCATTTGGTAAAATCTTAATTACAGTAAGTTTTATCATTCAAAGTTGCCTACTAAATGAATATTTATTAAATATCCGAATTCAAAACAAATGTTTAATTAGTGTTGATACGTGCTAGAAATACTTTCGAGGGTTTGAAAACAGCAAAACCTGTGAATAGCGCAAACCATTGGGACCAAACCGAAAGTTGCGCTATTCGGAGTGATAGTGTTAATTTCAGGTTCAACTAATGGGATGACCATACACACCCATGGGTACATGTATACTGAACATGTTTAAATTTAGAATTATGCAATGAACCACTGGATATTTGCCTTATACAAAACAGAACTATTCATTTAAAGAGGGTTGTCTAGTACTATTGATATTAAAAATGGAGATTTTTATGCAAATTAGTTAACGATATGTTTCCGTGTAATAGCCCTTCCTATATGGCAGTTAGAATTGTTGGATATTTTGATGTCCAATGGTTACTTATTTTGAAATATTAGTAACGACTGCCCTATTTTTAATCCAAAAATGGCCAATGTTAAATACAATGTTAAAGGCTCATACGCTGCCAGGGGGCGCTGAACTGGAATAAGGCTAATTTTAGTTATCTGAACATGTACTATCCATTGTTGATTCTTTCATTTCCCTAGCAGTTGTAATAAATGCATTCGACGTATAATTTATACAGTTGCACATACATGTATACATTTTTCAAAATATAAACTTGTTCTAAAGATATCTAAAGAATGAAGTTATGCAAATGGACTAATTTCTGCTTGCTGTTTTTTGGCAGTGATATACATATCATTTCACGCTGTGTTATATGCATAGACAGTAAAATACATTAGAATTTCGTTAATTGCGTTATAAATTAGCCAACGTGCACTTATGTAGGCCAAATTAAGCTTTTCAATTAGAACCTGTACGTTTTATTATCAGCATGTAGTCGCGAGTTTAAAAAAACGAATTTTTCGGTGAGTGAACCTAAAAGAGTTGAATAAGTGGAATTTTTTCCCCCAATTGATTAAATAATAAATCGACAGTGATAAAATATATACTACAATTTTACATAGTACATTATATATAATGAATATAAAACAATAATGCACTACTAATGGAGTTTAAAATTGTCATGTTGATTTCAGGTAATTGTCATTTTTTGGTAACGTGATTTCAATATTGCCACATATTTGGTGACATTTTTTCATTGTTTATTTGTTTCATGTACAAGTACTTGTAAGTACAATATATATTTACATCCAAATCCTAAAATTCCATTTAGTTTCAATTTATGTTACCATCGATACTGTAGTTTGTTTTACATTTTATATGCTTTATGCTAATTACATTAAATGAAACATTTCCTCGATGAAAAACAATTTTAGTAAGTTCTTAATTACACCAAAACCTATGAATAGCGCACCCCATCGGGACCGAACCATGGAATGTGCTACTTGGAGGGATGTGCTCAAGTGATGACCATAATGAATCTGATAATATTATCATAATGAAGATGCACAAATATAGAACCTTGTAATTTTAAATGGTTTTTAACATACACAAAACCGAAAAATCCATATAGAAAACAAATACAACTGCATCTATGTAGCTGAAGCCATTTATACTTTATGCTAATGTATTTTATTTGACATTTATCGCCCTCATTTTTGGGATTTCCCAGTGGGTGAATTTTCATTGTTGCATGCTTTGGCGTACGCTCTTCGCAGGTGAAACCGTGATTTTGTCCCGTTTCGCAGTGAATACGCTATATAGAGGTAGTTTGTTCTATAAAATCGATTCGGGCCGATTGCGAGGGTGTGCTACTCCCAGGTAGTTCGCTATATGGAAGGTTCTTATTCGCAGCTTTCACTGTAACACAATTAACGGCAGTAATATCAGCAATAAATGTCCAAGGTTTGAACGTGTGTTTATCAGAAACTGCTATACATACATGTAGTAGGCCTACTTGAAAACTATAGCAATAATCGGGTTATTAAGTTCAAAGAAGAAATAGTTGAGACATTAACAAAATTTCTCGTTTTTTTGAATTATGGGAAAGCGAAGATAATAACTCCAGCTAACCTCCACCCGAATGTCTATTTGTGTTATTTTTTATCAACTATGAAATAAATCAATTTTTAACACTTTTCTTGCGTCAAACGCTTCAAAGTTTAGACAACACCCCAGTTTCATTCCAGACCACAAGTTGTTCAAATGTAAAATATGTAAAGAAAACATGAAGAAGGTGTACGTTCTCTACACCTGTGATTAACGACTTATAAAACAGGCGAATTATCATGAAAGGAATCCGCACCCCCACATAGAGGACAATTCCTATATATTTTAAAGACTTTGCAACCTTTGCATATAACTTTCAAAGGACAAGATGCTGGAATTTAAACAAATTCAAAAGACACTACAGAGTAAAACCTGGTAAAGTGACCAGGAATCAGTGCGATTTATATTTCCTCTAAGACAAAATTGAAAGCTGTCAAAGATATATGCCAAAATGTTACTTTCATGTCCACTATTTCTTGTAGATGATATTGAAAAGCAACAAAGTTAACAAATATTGAAATACGACAATCTAATTACGATTTGGCAGCATGACTATGGTTTGAAAATGTCCTCGGTATAGATGGGCCAAAAATCTAAAAATGTGGAGGTGAAATAAGGGGATGTGTATACTGAAAAGATCAACATGGAAAAGTTATGGCTTCCGTCAGCGTTAACTTTTGAAGGTGTTTAGAGGAGCACCTCGTTGGATTTAGTTGGCCCTGTGCATTTCTTTGATCAAATTGGAGGCGGCCGGGTGAGGGGATAAACGTAAGTGCATGGGGGGAAAAGATTATTTTTAAGAAAAAGACCCAGAGTTTCTTAAATTAGCAAAAGCGAGGGAGAAGATTCAGAGTGTGATACGTGAAAATGATGAGGGTCATAAATTGTTGGAGACGAGTTGAACGTTTTGGAAAGACAGTGAACCAAATGACGTCAAAATGTGCGTTTCGGGAAGCCCAGAAATACATTCGAATATTACGAAAATAAAACACGCATTTCCTTTTCATCGTACCAGCTGTTTGGACTTAATCAAAGGCACCAAAAAGTTTGAATAAAAAGGATGGAAAAATGTTAAGAGTGTCCAGCGGAGCGCAAATTTACGGGAAAAAAAAAGATACAAAGTTACAGAAGATAACAGAGACTACTATATACAACCCGATATACTATAAACGCGTGGCTAAATATCACTTCTTACAGCAGGATTCCCATATTTTCAACTTTCTTCAAATTTTCAGTTTTTAAAACAATTATCTTTTTCCATCCTGACGAATGAAAACTTAAAAATATATTCGGTTCTCTATATATAGCGAACAAAGTAGCTGGACCCAACCAAAATGCCTATACATGTATCGTGTACAGTTAAAACCTGTCAGATTGAACACCTTTATAAAGTGAACACCTCCCTAACTTGAACACTTGGCTGGTCCCGGACAGCTTCCAT